>VOQK01037386.1:12194-22784 GCA_015052645.1 Benitochromis conjunctus
AATATAGCTAATAATAAAGCTATAATAGCTAAAATAGTGTTTAACCTCCTAGGACCTGGCGTCCACATATGTGGACTTCACATTTTGGGTTGTCTAAACCAAAATACAAAATTTTGCTCTACAAGGGCCTGATATCCACTTACAAGGACATTATACTGCCACTGTTCAATTGAAATTTAAAACGAATGTCATCATATGTGGATCTCATTTTTCTCAGAAACAAAAATCAGGAAATTCTTTGTTTTTACATTCATCAGGTCCCAATCAGCCAAAATAGCAAAGAGAAATTAAAAATGCACGCCATGCACGAGTTCGGGTCTTAGGAGCTTAAAGCAGAATATTATTATTAATGTTTGTTTTCATTTTTTATGAGTATATAGCAACTAAACTGAACTGCCATATGATCAGGATGTGAAAATATGCTGATGTTTTGCTGTTTTCTGTCTTCACGTGTCTTAGGGTATGATTAGAATTTATTTATGAAGCCATAGAATCTTGTATTTGCTCATCAATAAATCTTTTGTGATCTATGATTTCAGGAGTAAAGCCAGGCAACCAAGTAGTCATTTCTGTTATACTGTACGTCTTCGAAACTCACTTGAAGTCTGCTGCATGGATGCATGCGTGGTTTGTGTGATGTAATGCTAATTCTCCGCAGATGAGTCTCCGCGGTCACAAAAACCAGGCAGGCACCCACACATCTGCATGGACGCTTAGAAGGGCGGACTGACGTTAGACATTAGACTATCACTCAGCCTGTGTAACCACATATACCGATATAGCCACTCAAAATTGACGCTTTCCGCCAACCAGTTAGCTGACAGCTAACAGTCAGCCGCTGGGAGTCTCCTTTCCTTGTGGAGTATCTATTTTCCACCATAAACACTCAGTTGCAGAGTATCAGGAAGAGATGGAACTTTTTTCAAAAAAACTTTGACTTGTATAGTTAGCTAGAGATAATGAGATGATAATTTCGGTTTAGGCCTGAGCAAATAGAAGCAACCTCATGGTGCCTTCCCAAAAATGTGATGTGACGGACTATAAATCTATTCTCCACTCGTAAAAATCTCTGATTATTCACTCTGAATTATTCTTAGACACTACAATAGGTCGTCCAATTAATTAGGTTTCTTTTGAAGGTTTCATTGTAATGTTTATCCGATTGAATTGAGGTTTGCAAATGTGAAAAGGGTTGATTATATTTGGAAACAGCATAATCCATTAATATTAATTACAAGGCACTGCATGCATGACATTATGATTGGGAGCTGACCCCCCCCCTAAAAGTCTGAACCCAGCATTGCCCGTACCACTTGCATAGTTAAAAAAAAAGTTGTATTGTATTCTGTGAGTGTAGGGAGTGCTGTTTGTATAGTCACTCACTAAGACCAGGTGAACTCTAATGACTGTTAATTCTCACCTACCTGTCAACACATTTAGTTTTTGCATTTGTAACTATCTAACTAACTAAATAAATAAATACTGTGGGTTGGACACTTATTGGCAGGACATACACCCATTGTTGCATTTGGAGTGTCTCTTTCACAGCGCAAAATGTTTGATTCAGAGTATTAAAATGAATCACAAATATGAAACAGTAAGTGGCAGACTACTCGAGTAAGCAGTCTGCCACTTATTAGCAGACCAACGCGTGTGACCTGACCCTGATGAAGGCCACAAGCTGAAACGCGGTGGTCTGCTAATAAAGTTGTTCCCTAGTGTTTCAAGGGTTGCTGGAGTCTTTACCTCACCAGAAATACACACACAGACATATTGTTGTGCAACTGAAGCGCATGTGTGTAGCAAGCCTGTAAATGAATGAGCCTCCACACTGCTCCCCGTGGTAGATACACAAGACACAAAGACATGACATTTCCTAAATACTGCTTTGAGGCATTACTACTCATGGTTGCCACGCCCACGTCACTGGTGGGGGATATCATTACGCTAAACCAATCGGCCAGTGTTTGGTCAGGATTTGACCTGGCATCTATAATGGTCCCGTCACTGATGACAAAGGCATTTTAAGTGACATCTGTAAATGGCTTGCTTCCTGCTGGTGTGATGTAAAGTAGGCAGTTATTTCAGTAGCAATTTCAGTTTTATTACCTTATTCTTTGAAGTTTATTACACCACTATTACCACATTATTACTAAACATATTTGCTTTATTATTTCGTCACACTGGGTGTCTTTTGCTCTTTAAAAGTATTCCTTGCATGCTAAAGACAGAACTTTCTACTCCCTACCAGAGTAGAGGACTCTTGTTGTTGTTGTTGTTGTTGTTGTTTTACTAACTAAACATAGATGCATGAATAAATTTAAGTGAAACTTTATCTTTATCAAAGATGCCCACTGGGTCCATTGTTAATTCTTACTGTTGGAATGAGTTTGACCCAAAGGCAGGACGGTGCAGTCAGGTTGCAATGGTGATACAAAATCCATAAAACCAGAATTACAAACCAAAGATATAGGCAAGAAACAACAGGAACAAAGGAAAGATACTACACAGGTAACAAAACATAACAAAGAACATCGGCATACTGAAAGCTACAAGGGGATGTACTAGACCATAGATATAAAGGGACTATTACAATAAACAGTCACAGAAGGTAGAAAAGATCCAAAAGCAGGAAACAAACCCACAGCAACACACAAGGTAAGTGAGTAATAAAACTAAAACAGGAAATAAAGGGTCAGAAACAATTTTATGATGTAGACACCGTTTTATTTAAAACTTTATCGTCTAGTTAAGCTACTGTGGTTAGAATCTTAAAATGCTTACACTGTTTTACATTTTCCAAATGTATGCAAAATAGTCCTCATTCCTTCAGAACTATTTACTTCTAACACAACCCACAGAATGAGGATCCATCATTGATCACTTGGTCATATACAACTGATTAGCCTTAGATTGCCTCAGACTTGTGTGATATGATTTTTTCTTTGTCAGAGAGACAGTTGAGAAGTGATGGACACAAATTTATATATATTTACTGATATTAATCTTATTTTCTTTCTGTACAAATCATCACATAAAATAGGCCAAGAGCTCAGAGGGGTAAAAGAAAGATGACACATATGTATGGATAAATTACTGCACCCAGAATATAGCTCAGTGTTCAGCTTGCTGATTCATTTAGACTGGGTCGTAGCTTGCACCATATTTCCATGAACCGAAATCTAACACGTACAGTACAGAAAATGTTCATTGTGATCTTTTAAACTGTACATGGACTACAGTCTGCATTTTAGATAGCATACTAAGACGTTGCCAAGCCTGGACTGTTAAGGAAATCCCTTATGGATCTGTAAAGTACAATCTTTTTGGGTAATGCTCCTGTTGGACCAGTTCCCTGTAGCACTCCTCCTGCTTCCCTCTCAACCCCCTCTGAACTGGTTAATCACATCTCCTAAATCTGGGCCCAATGAGCCCAGCAGACAGCCTCTGGGGTTTTGCACACAGTTCAGAGAATACACACAGGTCTTCAAAGTGTGTTTGCAGGTGTTGGTGTGTATATGTTGAGTTGCTCTGGACAGGATGTGTGGCTGCATGTCATATTTGGTTTGCCTTAGCCATTGGATAACCTTGCACTCAACCACACACACATTCACACTCGCATTTACACACAGACACATGCGCATGAATTCATTGCATCCCCTTGGCAATGTTTGGTGAAAAACCAAGGTCAAACAGAGTTCATTGTACACACACTCAACAAATTCAGACAAATGTACACTGACACACACATTTCTTGATTATTATTTCTTTTTGGTATAAGAGCATGTGGCCCCTGCAGTCAAATTTCTTAGATCTTATTCAGCCACTGAGAATAGTTTTCACTCTGTTAACTGGATTTGGTATTCAAAGAAATTCACGGTGTGGAGATGGCTGCTCAAGTAATGCTCACATGCGCCATAAACAAAAAAGACATAAAATATTCATGCAGCTAAAACAAGGATGGGAAGTACAGTGTAAGCAAATCAGCTAACTTTGTTTGCTTTTGGGCTCGCCTCTGCAGAAGTTTAGTTTGATTAGTTGTCTCTACATGCTTAATTGTGTGGATTAAGTTGTGTTCAGTATAAGCAAACTTTCTTGCGTGTTGAAAAATACAGCAGGGCAGAGAAGACAATTTGTACCACAAAGTAAGAAAAATGCAAAGTTAGCAAAGTAGAAACAAAAGGAGACTTAAAATGCTTGAAGAAATCATAGAAAAAAAAAAGTTTTTTCAGAAAATGGAGCACAGCCACAGACAGAATGAAGGAGGGAGGATGTGAAAGCACATTGATCAGTGCAGATTCGGGAACAACTTGGCTCGCTGGCTCAGTGTGACGTGGGCCTGGGCCCAAATCAGTCAGACGACACCTTTGAAATTCTCAATAGCTTCCTTGTGAATCAGCTGTCTCCTTTCACGGCTGCCTCTGGGAGATAACAGGCTCAACTCTGTTAATGATCTCACCTAATAGACTTCTCCCTTGTCAATCACATTTCAAAATACCAATACAGCCCAGAAGCCCATTCACTCATTCACACACATGCATTCACACTCTCACGCTTGTGCGCCTCACTTTCCATGAAAGTCTTCTTCCTTATACGTGAGTCAACATCTGCATTAACGCCCTGAATGCATGTGCATGCCTCACTGGAAATGTTGTGTACCCTTTGCATCTCAAATGTGCTTTGAATGCTCCTTTGATTTTAACAGGTGCTACACACCATACAATGTGCCCTGATGCTTTACATGCAATAACGAAACAAAAACAAATATATGATGAAATTAAATATGATTAAATGCAATACAGTAACAGGATATGACACAGTGTGATACAATATGATAGATCCAAACACAAATACGATACAGTTAATTGTGAAACACAGTACAATAAAATTTGATTACTGGTCTATAGTACCCATAAGCAAAATCAGCAATCTAATTTCTTTTGATTAAATGTAAGTCTCCCACAGTGGAAAAAAACGAACGTGGAGTTGTTCTGCTTTTGTATGTATGTGTATTTGTATGTCTGTGTGTGTGGGGGTGGGTTAGTTACAGTTCATAGTGTCTCAAATAGCATAAGCCCCCAAGGTGACACCCCCTACATGCCTTTCTATCAGCTGGCACATTTCTACAGGATGCATACTGCTACAACAGACGGGCTCCTGACTTCAAACTGTGAAGGATCCACATGCTATGTCTTCTCCTGCCCTATCAAACTGTATCCCAGTGTCACGGGTGTGCATCAAGTGGAACCCAAATGAAGAGCATCTTTTGGGTAGCAAGGAGCACCTAAATCCCTGTCATGATGCATTGCTTGCGTTTATGTTTTATTTTATAATTATTATTTTGCCTATTATTATATGGGCTACCTTGAGGATAGTTAGACTGCTTAGTACTAAAGAAACAGTCATTATCATTAGCTAATATCAAGATATTGTGGCACATTGATGAAATATAAGAAACCTAATGAATGAGCCGTTCCCATGCTTCTGAAAACGTGAATGGCCACAGGAATGTTACTTGTTGCCATTTCTTGTTCTGTTATATGACTTTACAAGAGAAAGTAAGAACTAAGCTATTCTTGAGCTCCCTTCTTGCAAACCACATGAGGTCATCATATTGATTGTAAGGCTGTTTTTTGTAGTCAGTGAAGCTTGAATGAAAGGCTTTGAAAATGTGTCTTTCTACTTTTAAAACCTATTCTTGAAGGAAAAACTTCACCTTGATATTTCAAAACGAATAAGTCTTTTGCAGCTCGTTTATTTTGCAGCACACTAAACTCTAGCCCTTTCCATTTAAGAACAAGTAGCATGATCAGTAGCATGATCAGTAGCATGATCAGTAGCACGAGACAGTTTGAAAGCAGCTTAAGCCCCAAAACATGTGCGTCTTCACTTTTCCAACTACTTAATAAACTTCACAGTAGCAAGAAGAGTAAAATGGTTGCAAAATGGTCGGATAACTAAAAATGAATATATACAATATGATACTATGATATGGGACATCCAATGCTAGTTATTACATTTAATAATCTAAATTGAAAGCTCAAACAGCCCCTTAAATTAGAATAAAATTTTTTTAATTGACTCTCATTTTTTTCTAATGGTGAGAAGTAAAACAATAAGGTGTATGAGTCTGAGTGAAATAAAGAAGTTTTATTGCTGGTACTCTTTAGCCGTTAACGTGTATCTTTTCTATTCTAATATCACGGGCTGATATAGGTCTGAGAATGGTAAGAATGCAGTAAATATTGGTCCAAGCACTGACATTTTCATTTTTGCTGACAATGTCTGAAAGTACACTGATGTGTTCATTTCATTTTTGTGTGAGCTTTAAAGCTGGTGTGTAACAGGCTTTATAGAACAACAATGGAGGCAACATTTCTTCCCTGAGTTTGTCTCAAAGACAGCACTTCTCCGTGGACTTATTGAAGTTTAACCACTTGTATTTATGTTGCCCTGTAACAGACAGTGCTTAAAGGGTAATGTGCAGAAACAAAGGTTCTTGGGAGTACAAAACATTGTAATATGGTTGGCTAAAGCTGTGCACTGCTACATATTCGTGGCTTTTTTATGTAATAATTCTGTAAGCATATATCTATCCCTCTGTACAAGAAGTTCCACTTGTCTGTGAAAACATTATATTTTCCTGAGTGGGTCATACTTTACTCTTTAGGTACCAGGATAATACAAAATACCTACAATAAGCTCTCTGTAGTTACTATTTGAAGGCTTTACGTGTCAGGACATAATAAAGATGTTCTGGTCCTTAGTGGGTCTTAAAATGAAGTAAATACAACCTCAGATGGCCAACAACGCATTACACAGCATCTAGTACCATTATTTATTTAACAAATACTAAGCCAAAGTGCAGAAGCAGTATGTGAAGCAGTAGTACCGGTAATCGTTACTAATAAATACTTCCAAAGGAATCAACAAAGTAGCAAGATGGTGCTGATAGTCAAATGAGCTTGATTGATTGATCATCAGCATTTATAAAAGCTGACATTTTGGCAGTTTTCTAGACTGGAGCATTCAGGTGTGTGTTAATGCCAAGAAGAAAGCCTTCAGTAGGGATCTTAGAGAAGCAACTGTTGGTGCCCATTAATCTCCAGAAGGTTATAAGGTCACTTACAAACAATCTGAAGTTCATCATTCCACATCATTGCTCAAAAGTTGGCCCTGTAGTTACCATCCTGAATGTTAAAGTTACTGATAGTGCAATTAGAAGACTGAACAAGTATGACATGATTCGAAGGATTTCCCATCCTCTTCTGGCAGCATGGCTTAGGTTTGGACGTTGTGTCTGAACAAACCACAAAATATCTGGAACAATGTCCTTTGGACAGACAACAGTGGAAATATTTGGCCATAATGTGTACACAGCCCCGCAAACACAGCATATCAGCACAGACAACTCATTATAACTAGCAAGCATGGTGGTGGAAGGGTAATGATTGGGGCTCGTTTTGCAGCCACAGGACTTGTATAACAAAGTATTTTAGAGTCAGACGTGAGGCTAGCTGTCCAACAGCTAAAGCTAAAAAAGAAAAGCAAGTTGTGCACAAGCGAATGCCTGTTAACCTCAAAGAATTCAAGCTTGAATTCTAGCTTGAAGAGTGGGCAAAAATAACTACATGATGATGTAAGAGATTAAATTCATACAGTAAATGATTTCTTCAAGTTACTGTTACTAAATGTGTTTCTACAAGCTACGGAATCGTAGGTTGTATTTCATTTTTAACGCACTACTTCTGCAGTTTGGCTTAGTCTTTACAAAATAAATGATGACATAGAATATGTCATCATTTATTCTTCATATGAGATTCTTACAAGTATTTTTCGAACCTGATAAAAACTGGATGATTTTTGTCTTATTAGGCCTGGATACATAAAGTCTTAGAGAGAGGGTTTACTGTACCATGACTGCAGATTTTTTGTGGATAAGGTGTGATTAGATGACTGGCTGCTGTTGGTTCTAAAGTGTAATGCACTTTGTGGCTTAAGCGGCACGTGTTATATAAGCTACTTTATTATGGCTGATTTCTACATCTTAGACAGCAAAAATAGCTGAATTTGAAACGTATTATTAAAGTCAGCAGCCATACTGAAAAGCATCTGGGCACTTATTATGAAAAGTTACATAAATTAGCTTTTATTTTCAGTGACCAAACAAAAATTGCATCCACTGTATTGAACATTCAATCAAATCTGCTAAAAAAAAAAAAAAGTTTGCTGACTTTGTACACAAATAAGCAGATTTATAAGTTTCTTCTCTAGAGGTTAATCTTCTACCACCATTTCTCCACTAGATTTTCACGAGTGCCAAGTACTCCACTTAAACTGTCTTCGTTGCTACTCTGGACTCGACTTAGCAGCAATCATGGATATCACAGTCTACCCTCCACCATTGTAACATAGTTCTTCATTGTAAACTTCAATGTGCAATAATATAAAACAGAGGTTTTGTCTGCATTTACTGTCTGGCGTAACCATAGAATGCCATGAAATGATCTTTTAACATTCCACAATATGATAGATAACCAGATAACTTAAAGCAGATAACATCAAAACATCATGAACAGATCCACTGTTCAAAATGGAATAAATAAAAATCCATTGGCATGTAACATGTAAGTTTCAAATTTCCATGTTATCAACTGCCACTGTTGAATAGCTTATAAACTGCAACTAAAAAAAAGTTCCTTGCTTAAAGCTTTCTCCTCTCCAGCTGAGCAAGATGCTGAAGTAGTGCAACTTTACTGACATTTGTATGCATGAACACAAAATAGGAAAGAGATGGAAAAAGGATGAGTAGAGTGTGCAAGCGAGACCATGTGGTGACTTAACTGTCTCCATGGCATCAGCTGCAAGAACTGCCATGCTGCAAAAAGTGAAAAATGGGTTGTTTGATAGTATTTTGTATTTAGCTGTCAGATTAACATCTTTAACTACAATAGTATTAGATACTATTGTATGTACAAACGATTGTACACGTACATGTTGAATAGTTGGACATCACAAAAATAATTCTAAACTGGGAAGAATTACATTGTGATCTAAATAACTGACCATGAAACATTTAATCAGTGAAAGAAAAGATGGACACACTTAAAAAACTTGATGGAATGTCTTGAATAAACCCTAGACAGTATAAAACATGGAAATAGCCTCCAGGTCGGAAAAATTAAGCCAATCATGTGATCCCTTATGAGCAAGCACTTTGGCAACAGTGGGAAGGAAAAACTCCCTTTTAACAGGAAGAAACCTCTGGCAGAACCAGGCACAGGGAGGGGCGGCCATATGCCACGACCGGTTGCGATGAGATAAGGAAGATAAGATAAAAGACATGCTGTGGAAGAGAGCCAGAGATTAATAACAGGTATGATTCAGTGCAGAGAGGTCTATTAACACATAGTGAGTGAGAAAGGTGATCAAAGAAGAAATACTCAATGCATCATGGGAATCCCCCAGCAGCCTATACCTATTGCAGCATAACTAAGGGAGGATTTAGGGTCACCTGATCCAGCCCTAACTATGCTTTAACAAAAAGAAAAATTTTAAGCCTAATCTTAAAAGTAGAGATGGTGTCTGTCTCCTGAATCCAAACTGGGAGCTGGTTCCATAGAAGAGGAGCCTGAATACTGAAGGCGCTGCCTCCCATTCTACTTTTAAACACTCTAAGAACAACAAGTAAGCCTGCAGTGTGACAGCGAGTGCTCTAATGGGGTGGTATAATGTCAATAAGATAAGATGGGGCCTGAATATTTAAGACTTTTCTAAGATTTTCAGGGCTGAGTACAATAACCTCAGTCTGAATTAAGAAGAAGAAAATTAGAGGCCACTTTATGTCTTTAAGACATTCCTGCAGTTTAACTAATTGGTGTGTGTTATCTGGCTTCATGGATAGATAGAGTTGGGTGTCATCTGCATAGCAGTGAAAATGTATGTTATGCCTTCTGATGATACTGCCTAAGGGAAGCATGTATAATGTAAACAGAATTGGTCCTAACACTGAACCCTGTGGAACTCCATAATTAACCTCAGTGTGTAAAGAGGACTCTCCATTTACATGAACAAATTGGAGTCTATTAGACAGATATGATACAAACCACTGCAGCGCAGTACCTGTAATACCTACAGCATGCTCTAATCGCTCTAATAGGATATTATGGTCGACAGTATCGAACGCTGCACTGATGTCTAGCAGGACAAGCACAGAGATGAGTCCACTGTCAGAGGCCATAAGAAGATCATTTGTAACCTTCACTAAGGCTGTCTCTGTGCTGTGATGGGCTCTGAAACCTGACTGAAACTCTTCAAATAAGCCATTCCTCTGCAGATGATCTGTTAGCTGTTTGACAACTACTCTTTCAAGAATTTTTGAAATGAAAGGAAGGTTAGAGATTGGCCTATATTAGCTAAGAGAGAGACATCTAGAGATGGTTTGACCCAGCGGTAAGTAAAGTACATAGCTAATTAGAGAGGTTGATCATATTTAAGATTGAAGCATTAATTAATGGTAGGACTTCTTTGAGCAGTCTTGTAGGAATGGGGTCTAAAAGACACATTAACGGTTTTTGGAGGAAGTAATTA
>VOQK01037390.1:31215-43777 GCA_015052645.1 Benitochromis conjunctus
GGATTATATCACCACCTGTTGCTTTGGCATATTCCTGACAGCGTTTTCCTTCGTTTTTGGCGTTTACATGTGGACGGAGATGTTTTTCAAAACTGCACGACGGGATTTAAAAAAAAAACTAAAATGGAAAATCTCAGTTTTCAAAAATACCCGGGTACGTGTGGACGTGGCCTAAGTATCCAATTTTGTGTCTTGAGGTTTCTTATGTGACATCATATGCGTTGTCCATGATGTTGGACGTGATCCAACTGCTGGTTGCTAGGGAAACGTGTAGTCACCGACTGGTTGGCAGTGGTTCCTGGAGGTTGGTGGCTCTCAGTGAGTGAAATTGGTTGCAAAGAAGGTGCTGAACAAAAAAACCTCCTTGCGATTGCTATGGTTCCTAGCAGTTTGCCACGGTTGCCTGTACATGTTTGTCTGCAGAAGTAAAAGTTGCATCCTTAGAAACATGTTGGCTGCAGCTCTTACTTTGGAGGCAAACCTTCTCCATTTCCAGTTTGTGCCACACTTCACAGTTTCCCAGCAGCTAAGAGAGTTTTAATTCCTAAAGGTGCACTGTGGGAACTTTAAATGATATTGAGCTGAAAGAAATGTTGCCATATACTACATATTTCACTGATAAAAGTGTATTCTAGCTTCAGACAACTTGTGCTTTGTGCTGACAGTAATTCACCGTACAGTAGGCACAGTATTTTCCCTGCATTGCATATTTTATGCTGCTGGACACCGAGCAAGGTTTGCAGGAGCCAAGTCTTTCCTGAGCCCACACTGAGAGTTTCATCAACACCTAAGCAGGAAGGTGGACCGAGGCCAGACTGACCTGCGAGCACGCACACAAATTCAGCCGTCAACCCTGCTCTCTCTTCTTCCTCTTCATCTGTCTCACTTCCACTGAAAAAAAAAAGTTCTCACAGAAACTTCAGTTTCTCTTTTCTAACCTGTCAGTATGTGAGCATGTGGCAGCGTCCTCCTGTCCATTTGTTGTTTGTGTTGTTGATGTTGATGGGGGGAGCTGAGGACTGTGGAGTCCTTGGCTCACCCTCATCACGCAGAAAGCCTGGACGAGCTACAGTGACAGCAGGCATGATAACAGCTATGTCCTGTGCTCTCTTTATACTGTATGTAAAGACCCGGCAATATTACAGAGAAAACTTAAATAGATTAGATGATACCCTGTAAGCAGGCTCTTGGTGATGGTAGGAAGGAAGAACTCTCTTTCAACAGGAAGAGGTCTGCTGCAGAACCAGGCAGCCGTCTCCTATGACCATTTGGATGGTAGAGGGGATTAAGAGACGAGAAACAGGACAAAAACACAAACAGGAGAGGGCAGGCAAAATGTAATCATGTAATAAAAAACCATCAGGATTGAAAGAGATGAGTGGAGCAGGAGTGCTCAGTGCATCATGAGAAGTCCTCCTAATCTCAGAGGTTGGGGGTGTCTGTCTCCTGAACTAGCATCATCTTATCTGTTGGGATAAGATGATGCCATGAAGTCTTTAAGATATTAATTAAGAATATTTCCTGATTATTCAGATCAGTCTGTAGATTATTCAGTGAAAGTGGAGCATCATTCTGAGAGCACAGGCTATACTGATTTTCTCTTTTTCTTTAATGGTGCTCAGGGACAGAGATTTATATGTAATCCTGTCAATAAACGAAGGTAAACTTTTTTATGTTGATGTTGGCATGACGATGTCAAATAACAATTCTTCTGAAGCTATCACACTTTTCAAAAACGTTTGTGCAACTAATAAACCCCCAGTCCTTGTGTTTAAATGTGAGAACATGATGTAGCATTTCTTTCTGGGCTCAAACAACACAGACACGCACAAACACACTGTGTCTGAATGCTGAGTTAGAGTCGTGTGCGTCACTGCTGCTGGGAGAGTGGGGAGACTGTCGTTTGGCAAATGCCACTGCAACATCATAGACAATGGTAAATCTAAATCTGTATCCACAACACACCCACTGCATCTGTCAAAGACACACACACACACACACTGTAAATGTAGCGTCCTAACTGAGCAGTAACAGAAAGGCAGGATGTGTCTGAGGGTATTATTGGAAACAGTTTAAAGGACACAGTGTGTGTGTGTGTGTGTTTTTGTTTTTGTGTTTTTCCTTATATGGCAGAGATTATTTTTAGTCCTTACGTAGACGATAGCAGCACGAACACCTCAGTGTTTGTTTGGGGCACTGTGTGTAATTTGTTGTTATCCTGAAAATTGTGTATCTGTGAATGAGAGCGAAACACATAAACAGAAGCAGTTCAGTTACATTAACTCATTCAGCATTTCCACCATTTTTCAGGTCAGTCTTTCCAGACTTCACTAAATCACTGCAACTGAGTTCTGCAGAGAAAAAAGGGCATATAATACAGGCTAATGCAGCCATCTCAGCCTCATGAGCTCCGCCCACCTGCTGCTAAAAGAGCCTGTTTGTCAGGAACAGCCAGTCAGAAAGTTAGTTTAAAGGGGAGGGGCTAAAGGAAGTTAGATAGAAGATGAGCTAAGGGGCTGCATCATGTTCCAGTATGAGATTAAGAAGGATTATTTTGAACAGTTCAATCAAATACAAATGTGGAGCTTGAAATAATCAGAAGAGATTCATTTTAAAGTTGAGGCTTAATAATCTGTTTGAATTAGCACCGTTACTGCTTTCACTTTAACTTTTGGAGGCCTCTTCACTGACGTCCTGTTTAGTTTTACATCCACATCTATTTATCTTCTAATTCTCTTATCTGGACTTTGTATATATCACAAATTATCTGCAGTTGATGTAGTTCAAAAAAATCTAACAGTTGGTCTGGAAGCTGTGGGGTGTAGGATGATTAAAGCAGTAATGTCAAACTCATTTCAGATCGTGGGTCATATACAGCCGGACCAGTTAAAAAAATGTGCAAACAGTTCTGCCGAAAATGTTTGTTAATTAACAGAAAATATCAGTTTTACTGTTTATTTATTTATTGTATTAATTTGTTTTACTGTGGACAAATTGAAGGGTAAATTTTTAAACAGATTTTTTAATAGTTCATAGTAAAAAAAAAAAATTTTTCTGTCATTTAATTCTTTATCAAGTACATAGTTATGTTGTGTGTGAGTCATCTTTATGAGTAGGAAAAGCTGTAAAACATTTAAAAATACAATTAAAAGTCCAGTTGGCTGGATAGGAGTCTTTGGCAGGCTGACTCTGGCCCCCGGGCCTTATGTTTGACACCCCTGGTGTAGAGTGTAGTTGGTATTCTGAACGGTAACACATTCTTTACTGAATAGGAAGTTTATTTATTAGTATCTTTAGTTGTTTTTTTTTGTTTTTTTACTTGGTTACTAAAAGCTTTCTGTGAAGAGCAGAGCAGACTGCTTGTCTGCTGCAGGCGTCTGGATGTCCACAGGCTGTTAATGACTTCACACAAACCAAGTTTTTGTCCTGAGCTGCTTGTCCAGCCAGAAGCTGTGTGTGCGCATGTGTACGCTTGTGTCGCAGAGTGTAGGTGCTTGTGTGTGTCTGCGTATGTGTAAGATATCCCACAGAGCCAGTCTTTGTCTCAAAGGATTGGGTTGCGCCAAATGAACAAAGCATTCATGGTTGCCAGTAGATACGAGAGCAGGTGAAGTGAAGCTTAACGCCAAAATGCGTTTATGTGCATGTGTGTGCACACACGTGTGTGTGTGTGTGTGTGTGTTTTATTAAAAAAAAAGCAGAAGTGAAACACACAACAGTGTTTCCAGAACTTTAGGCACCTTTACCTTACAGTCATGTCCTAGAGCCTTACCATACATCTTAACAGGTACTTTCCTAATCCTGTTTTTGACCTTCACACTGAGCTTAACTTAATCCTAAAACCTAAGTTTTTATTGTATATTCTCACAAACTAAGCCCCCACAAAAAGCATGTTTCTCTCTGGAGGGGAAATAAGAAATATAGTTTGATACTCTTTATTTTCCCCCCCTGCCCTTCTTTAAGCTAAGACATCGCAATATTCATCACTGACAGGAGCAACAGGAACAAGCCCAGGTTTCTTTTCAAAAAGAAAAAAAGAGTCAAAACTTTGTTGCCAAGTATTCATTTAATCTTAGAGAAAAAAAATTCACAGCAGTTCTGTAAGTACATAACTTTATTAACTCTTTTCTCTCTTATGAGTCTTCCTGAGCTCAATTTCACTTCAATAATGTCTTCCTCTCAACCATCAATAAACCTTTTCGGCCCCATTCCTACAAAACCACTCAAAGACATCTCACAGTTAAGTAATGCTTCAGTTTTAAATTAGATCACTCTCTTCATTAACAGGTTACATACCACAGGCTTGTAACGTGGTGGTAATTAAGCCATTACTTAAAAACCTCGTACTTCCTGTCTGGTGAACAGAAACCATAGAAGCTGTACGCTCAAATGTAATTAGTATCTTTGCAACACGGAGTTTGTGATTCCCGAGTTAAATTTTTCTCAACTTTGAAGTGACTGCAAGTTACAGTTAAGAATACGACTGATTCATTTGTGAGGCGGTGGTAAATAAATTATAGGGTTACCTAGGCAACGGGAGCCTGGAATGTCTACTAGCGACTGACTATAAGCAACAAAGTGATGCATAACGAGTGAATTCCTTCCTGTGTGCCCCCCCCCCCCCCCTCCCCCCATTGGTCAGCAGAGTAGCCAATGACTTCAGAGACC
The DNA here is from genome assembly GCA_015052645.1 of Benitochromis conjunctus. Taxonomy (NCBI): domain Eukaryota; kingdom Metazoa; phylum Chordata; class Actinopteri; order Cichliformes; family Cichlidae; genus Benitochromis; species Benitochromis conjunctus. The sequence goes on from VOQK01037390.1 coordinate 35,884, forward strand.
GGGACATTAAAAGAAAATTTGGGGGGAGAAATAGTGTGAAAAGCCGATCACCAGTCCAAGGATCTGGTAGACCAGTGTGAGGACTAGATGCAATTTAAATCTGGTGCATTCTTGAAACAGTTGAGGTGTTGCTCTGAAGCACACAAACAATCAAACAAAAAGAAAATGAATAATCATCCTATGCTGTACTTGTCATGGAGCCAAAGGCTTTGAATGTCACAGAAGTTTCAGAGGAAAGAGACAAAATAGAAAGTAAGACAAAGAAAATTAAATGACAGGATGTGCAAAAGAAGAATCTGAAGCAGTGACAGGTTCGAAATAAACCTCCTGTTTGTTGGTTTGTGCGGCTCTTCTGGATTCATAAAGGTGCTACACTTCTGAGTGTAAAGAAATCACAGTGAGAAAGCCCACCGATGGTGATGACTGTTGTGTCCCTGTGCAGACCACAGCAGACTGCAACTGTTATCATAGTTATGCTGTAATTACAAGGTTAAACTGAGACACAGAAACAAAGTGATGCTGTTCAGTACTCAACAACGTGCTTTTCATGTTGTTCAACATGTGAAACTACAGCACAGAAACTCAGAGGTGAGGATAAGCGTCCTTATAACACTTAACAGTTTAGTATAACCACTAAATTTATATCAAACAAACAGCAAACATGCATGAGAGTATTCACATCTGTGCATCAATGACTGATGGAGTCATTAAAAATTACATTTGTTGTAACTGTGAGCAGTGTAAAACCGGAGCAGGCTCTCTCTCTATCTGGATATGAGAGAGTGTGTGGGAGAGGAGTGAGAAAATGAGAGTGGGAGGAAGAAAGAGGTGAAGCAGGAGGAAGAGAGGAGTGAAGGACAGTTCGCTGAAGTGGTCAAACTCTGCTGCTGAATACGCTGGTGGCAACGATGATTCAGTCACGCTCAGAGTTACGAGGCTTCGCTCTGAATCAGCAGCTCAGATCGACTGGTCGCTGGGCTCCTTCCAGCCTGCTCGCAGGGTCAACAGGGTCAACATCACGTTATATTCAAGAAGACCTGAAAGCAGTTCACATAATAAACATCAGGAAAATATTCACTGAGATTATAACTGAGAAGTGAGAATTGGGGTAATTTTTCAGTTAATTTCTTTACTTCTTTTGAGGAGTCGCCCCCTGTTGACTGTTATAAAGAATGCTGGCTGTGGCACTTAAACTGAAACCTGATGTTTATCTGTTGTATATACTCTAGAAACATAGACACTGAAATATAATGTCTGTATAACCATAAACTGATAAAAAAATTACCCCACTCTAATAGAAATATTATTTTTTTCTTGGAATCAGCAAGTAATTTAATATGTTAGCATGTATGTTCCACACCTTAATCTGATTCACTCTTGATTGAAGTTGATTTCGTATTAGCTATGATCTAAGTTCTCCAGCTGCAAAAGACACGTTGGATTTCATAAATTAGACTCGTCTTTGCACTAGCAGATTGTTTAATTTGATTTCACATATTTATAATAATATATAATCATAATAAAAATGCTGTTCCCTTCATAGAGTAATTTAATAACTTTAAGGATACATAATAATAATAAGAGAATAATTAAATATCAAGTAAAGCTACAAGAGTTTGTCAGGATCACCTTTTACCATGAGCAGTGGTTAACATCTGGGGTTGGGTGACTGATTGTGAGATCACTAGCAAGATCATCATGCAGAAGAGGAAAGACATCGATGACCACAAATATGACTCCAAGTTAGACACAAAATGAAATGAACAAGATGGGTGAAGGTAGGTTGCAAAGTGGTTTGCAGATGGAGAACATTTATAGTCACGCTAGAGCAGCTAAAATGGCTAATTCATTTTTTCCAAGTCGGATTTGTAGAAACCTGATGTGAGCTGGCACTGACCACATTTATCCCGTCTTTTTTATTGTATTTTAATTTGGATCATTGGTCAGATATGACAAAATATTCAACAGATGTCAAGATTCAGCTTGTGTTTTAAAAGTTAGATTAACTACTACTACTTAGCTGTAGTTTGTGTTGTTGTTTAGTTTGTGTTGGCCTGTTGTTCCTCCGCAGTGTTTAAGGCTAAAACTTAAACACTTCATTGTTAAAGCTTTTAGAAATTCCCTTAGAGATCTCAAAATGACTCATGTTTGCCCAGTGGCCTTTGTGTCTATGATTTTGTTTTCTGTATGCTGAGTGTGCTTTTTCATGCCGTGTTTCGGTTTCTTCCACCCACTGCACGTCACCGTTACAAAAGCAGCTCCACGAGTGAGCCTTCGAGCTGAGCAGCAGCTATCAGCATGAGACAGCTGTGACAGTTTGCTGACAGTCAACAGTTTTGAGGGAGTTTCTTTTAGGTGGCATTCGGTCACTCAGTGAAGTTCAAACTACAACTTTTAATTGATCCATTATTCTTTTAAACTGGAAACAATACAGTAGTAATCAAACAAAGCTTGAACTGAAAAATGGTTGATATATTTAATTAGTTGTCAATAAAGTCTTGGTTTCTTGGTTGCTTTAAATATCAAAGCATTTCCTCACTTAAATATGGATGCACAGTTTCATCAGCGCTCCAAAAGGGAGACCTTCTCGCTGTAACAACTGCTTTTATATCACTTATTGTTGAACTAATGGCATTACAGGAAGTAAGCAGCAAACATGGGCACATGTTATTTTCTCAAAGCTATTGACATTTTTTAACATGCATTGTGAAGGGGCATATTTAACAAAACCATGAGCGGACAAAGGCACTTTTAAAAACAAGCAACAAAAAACAGTCCTACATATGATGGAAGCTGTAGGGGAAAAACCTGTCAGACAAAGGTGGGAGGAAAAACCAGGCTATTTATACACATAGGTACATGCTGATTGAGAAATGAGTCACAGGTTTTAGCAGTTAAAGTGGGGCTGATAATGTGGAAAGGAGGCAAAGGCAAGAAGTACAAACACAATGAGGCACAGAGACATGAGAACTAGAAACACAAATGAGTACAAAAACTAACACTTGAAGGTCCGTGACAAAATCGAGCAGATTTTAGTGCCAACACCAGCAACCTAAATGAATCAGCAAGAATAGGAAGGACCAAACAGGACATGAACCAGGACATTGCAAAGCTTCTGACACCCTCCAGCCTCTTAAACTCAATTATGTAGGTTGCTAAAACTAGACTGATACAGTACATCACGGTACAGACGCCAAAATATACCAATGTAGGAGGGCAACCACTTGTCCAATAAGGTCCAACTAGGTTTTTGGGGACCCAGAGCCTATCCCAGCTGACTTTGGGCACCCTTGCAGGTTCACCAGTCTCTCCCATTTTGTTGCTTTTAGATGTTGTGAGTTTTCTCAGATTGTTTTTTGTGCCAGTTTTTGTGATGTTAGCATCTAACATTTTTCTCCCTGGGACATTGGATCGCATTTTGAATCCAGAAGCAACAAACATATTTGGTTTTTCAAGGAAAAATAACATTCGGACAAGGTTATTATAAGAGAACTGAGAGAATCAATCAATATTTGCCAAATGGTCACATCCTGTTTTTAGAAGGGCATTCATCAGGAAAGATGCAAAATGAGGAATAAAAGTAGCAAAGAAAATCTTAAGAATGAAGCCAAGCCAAAACATGAATCGCTTCAAATAAGAGGCACGAGGGTTGATGATCGAATGACCTTTACAGAGAAACTTGCTGGTTGAAACTGTCCAAGGATTTGTTTGAGGAAAAAGCTGTTACACGAAGCTTTCGATATCAAGTGTAGGAGTGTGAAATCTCTGTTTTGTGGGGGATTTGGTGAGTTTTTCCAATAAAACATTACATATTCTCTCCATAGATAAGAGAAGGCTTGAGGTTTTGAGGGTGATTCGAGATTTTAAACCACTACATTTATGCTTACTGGTCCTTCCTTTGCAAAACTATCCTTAAAAGCTCACAGAGGGTTTCTCTTTGTGGGCTAAACGCCAGTTATACTAAAAATATATCCTCAGAGGTTGTTGGAGGTGGCGTGTGGGAGTGTTTTCCACCTCCGTCTCCCATCCACTCTCCTCATACAGTAGTTACCGAAATCCATTGTCCTTCATGCTGTGGGTTCCTGCAGACAAAAGCTTTGAATTCAAACTCCGTTCTTAGATACGGAGAAATGAATGCACCAGAGGCTATTAATAAGAGATGGAAAGGTCAAGTAAGATAACTAGAGTAATAGCACAGTGCTGCTTTTTAATTTTACGTCCTCTTAATGGGTCATTGTTTCTGCTAATGTCACCGTCCTGGTGGGTCATTAACTCATTGAGGTGACTCACGGCACACAAAGGGCTCTGACATTTTTCAGCCCATTGCCTTTATTATTAAAGTGGGCTGAACATTTGTATTAAAAATGGGTCCTCACAGTGAGAGAAACAAAGATGTGAGTGGTTACAGCTACAGGTGAGCTCAATCGAAGATAAACAATCAGCTTCGAGCACGTTCAGTAGAAATTAAAAGGTGAAAATGTGTCAGTGGCGAGTTTACAGCGTTTCTGCTGTTTCTAAGCGCTCAGATGTTCATTATTGTGAATTTTCTGAATTAGCATCATGACTCTTTGATGAGGCAGATTGCAAACCTTTAATAAGATGTTTAAATGCCACGTAGTCCTGGCTTTTGTCAGAGTTATTCTCTGGATAGTATAGTCAATCTCAAAACTTTTTAAGGATTTCTAAAACATAGCAAGCAGCATATCCAGGATTTGTTTCCTTATCTGGCTTCACTTATTGGATTCTTTCCTTTTTCAGCCATTCTGTTGTAGATTTGCTGCTGTTCTTGGGATCATTGCTCAGTTGCATGACTCAGTTTCAGCCAAGCTTCATCTGTCAGACAGGCGGCCTCACGTTTGACTCTAGAATACTTTGGTATACAGAGGAGTTCTCGGTCAACCCAGTGGCTGCAAAGTGCCCAAATCTTCACCCCACCACCGGCTCACTGACAGCTGGTATGAGGTGTTTGCTGATATTGTGTGTTTGGTCTCTTTTGTCCAAAGGAGATTGTCCAGAAGTGTTGTGTTTTGTTCACATGCAACTTTGCAAACCTAAGATGCGCTCCTGTATTCTTTTTAGAGAGAAGAGGCTTTCTCCTGGCAACTATTTCAAACAAGCAATCCTTGTTCAGTCTTTATGTAGTTGTACTGTCATGCATGACCATGCTCTCTGTCTCATTTCAGACATTACCCCAAGACGTCATTCACCATCGTGGCCGACACTCCAGAGAACCTGAGACTGAGACAGCAGAGCGAGCTGCAAAGCCAGGTAAACACAAACACACACACACACACACACACACACACACACACACACACACACACACACCAGACCTCAGATGTGTGTATGATGCAGGAGGGCTGCCATCATCTCTGACCTGCTTTGATGATGATGGTGCCATGTAGTGTTCGTCTGGTTGGTTTTTCCTTTTGAATCATGCCAGGCAGGCTCGTTGTTTTCCCCGCAGCGCTGATTCGCACTCATGTACCTTGACTGCAATCAAAAAGTTGACGTGTGTGTATAAAAGCCAAATGCAGTGTATAAATAGACAAACAGACCAGACTTCCATCACGTTCTCCTCATCTCGCCTTCGGGAAGCAGAGCTGCGCACCTAAGCGTTTGTTTTCATCTCTGTGCCATGCCACAGAGGAGGAGACATGAAGCTAAGAAGGTTTCACCCACATCAGCGCATCAAATAGCATGACCTTTCAGTCAGTTTAGGTTTTGACTGGAGCTTTTTCCCCTTTTCTTTCTTCGGCTTTTTCTTTTCTCAGTGTGCCCAAATCCTACGGTCCACATTTTCTTTACCTATTTTCTGGAAATGGGTTAAAATTTATGCTCTATTTGGATGGAAACTTGGCAACTGAAACCCCGCAGATCAGCCTGTTCGCCCAGATTCACTTCAGTCATCAAGTAAAGAAACATAATTATTCTTTCAGCAGAGGCTGGGACAGCTGGCACTCTACAAATGACTGCTGTATAGTTTGGTCACACCATTTGATGCCCTGATGTGGTTGAAACCTTCATATCTCCTCCCTTGTGGAATGGCACAGAGATGAAAACAAACGCTCAGGTGCGCCGGCAGAAGCTGTGCCGGCAGTTCTGCTTCCTGAAGGCAAGATGAGTCACTGTGCTGATTTACTCACACTAACTGATGCAATGGACATGTTGGAGAATCAGCCAGCTATCTGTGCCATATGTCCTCATCCAGTGTGTGTGTTTGTGTGTGTGTGTCAGCCCAGCAGACTGCAGTACAAAAGGACAGATGTCCACTCAGCAGTCTGCTGAAGAGGGCATGCTGTTTGGCATGCTTATGTGTGTCTGTGTCCTGCTCTGTGCCAGTAAAGACCATCCATCAAAGATTTGTCATTTACAGACCACAGATTTACACATGTGTGTATTCCTCTCCCGTCTCCTGCTGCTGTTTATTCTTTTCACTCCCTTCCCACTGCTTTGATTTCTAAAAATTATAAAACCAAATACTTTACGTTCCTGATCTTGTGGATTTTAATGCCCTGTTACCGCAGAGTGCTGACATCATGACTATTGCAATGTTGTTTTGATGAGGAGATCCAAATTCTCCTACACACATGTGAGATGGGCTTCTTCCTACTCTGCCTTTCATAATAAGAGTCTTTGAAGTGTGCACTGGTGTCATCAGAGCTGAATGTAGAAAGAGTCCTGAAAGGAGGACTCATCAGGCTGAATTCCAGTTAGAGATGAACATTTATTTAGGCAGTAAGCAAAGTGGAAAATGTTAAGCTAATCCAGAAACACAGGTGAACACATAGAGTAGCACAAGGAGAAGCATAATGGAAACTGACAAAAGACACTTTATTAGGAATACCTGCTCAATTGCTTATTAACTTAAATATCTAATTAATCTAATCTACAGATTAGAAGTTTCATTTCTTCTATGCAGAATCAGTCGCTTAACACTCCTCAGTTAACTCCTCTAGAGGAGTTGATGTTGAAAAAACGTTGTAACAAAGGCTTAATCTCAACATTCTAGAACTGGATTGTCTCTGCCTCTCCAGAAACATCAACTACTAAATTAGAATCTTGGAGAAATGACTTGAATATTAATATTTCTGAGGATGACTGAGGAAGTCACAAAAACAATTGATTAATAGTAATTTAAAGCTCTTACAATATAACTGGATCATGCGAACATATGTAACACCGGTGAAATTGAACAAATATAACAACAGAATTCCAGATACATGTTTTAAATGTGGGGAAGCTCGTGGGACATTTTTTCACTGTATATGGGACTGCAGAATTGTTCGTGCATTTTGGCAGGAGGTGATGAACAAAATAAACCAAATTTTAACTACAAAGATTGATTTAGATGCAGAAATGTTGATACTGCATATTTATCGTAAAGATCTTAAACTAAGAGTCCATCAAATTAAATTTATAGATTATTGTACATTACAGGCAAAATACATAATTGCATTAAACTGGAAAAAATCAAATCCTCCTGCTATGGGTGCTTGGATAAACTCTTTGGCACAATGTATGGCAATGGAAAGGGTAACTTACTTTCTCAAGGACAAGTTAATATATTTTGATGATATATGGAAGCCATTCAAAAAATGTATAAAAGAAGCAAACATCGGACAACTCTTACAGGAGTGTGGATAATGAGTTAACCGTTTAGCTTGTGATAGCTTTTTCTTTTCTTTCTTTCTTTTCCTCACTCAATATGTACAAATACCACATACTGTACTAATGTATGCACATTGTATGTATTTCTACCTGATGTAGGTTTGGGAGAGAGCGGGGGGGGGAGTGTTTATAGTACTGCTGCATATTACTGTGAAAACAAATCCTTGTATGCTGTTATAAAAACAATAAAAATATTGTAAAAAAAAAAAAAAAAATATGTCTA
>VOQK01037398.1:26275-43300 GCA_015052645.1 Benitochromis conjunctus
TTACATATTTAAACAATCCTTGATCATCTGCTAAAATAAAAACGATGTACCAGAGGATGCAGCGTGCTCCATGCAAAGGCTTCTCCTGACCTTACGAACACCTCACTTCTAAATGTGCACTTTGTAACCTTGTAAAAGCCTAATTAACATAAAATTACTTTGGGTGATAGCAGCCATCAATTCAGAGCAATTAAAATTCTGTTTAACTTTGACAGCGGCATTTCCACTTTAAACTTAAACACTAAGCTGATGGAGCTGTTGATAGCACACACATCATTCAGAAACATCCCGGTGTATTATTTTCTCATCTAGAGCATCCATTTATAAGACAAACAACCTCAAAGAGGCAGATCCCAAAAGTAACTCACTGGAAGCACATGATTTATTCCACGTATGTACCTACCAGCTGAGAACATGCAATTCACATGTGTAACACACGGAGCTTATCATTTTTCAAACTGGAAGCCAAGTGGACTGTATTGCATTATTAGCTGCATTTCAGGTGGTGTGAGCTCCAAAATACCACATCTATCAGTGCCACAAACATCTGAAAAACAAAACTTTAATGGGAGTCCTTATTTTCACTTCAAAAAAACAAACACTGATAGTATGCAAAGCAGTCCGCCTTGCATGTGTGTCCTCGAAATGGCCAACACTGCGTCAGGTCACTCACCTTGTCAGCCATAATCATAGAGGAGCCTCCGTGGACTCCCAGGACTGGAAGTTGAGTCTGAACGGACAGGAAGTCAAGGATCTGGGCAATGGCCTCCTGATCGGTGCCATCAGCAAACACGATGCCATGGAGACGAGTGCGAGACAGAAGCTCACACACCTTGGGACACAGTGAAACACACTCAAGTTTGTGGCAGGCGATGCGTTCATGTGTGTAACGCTTGGTGAATGCCAATGCTTTTCTCACCTGTGTAATCACAGACTTTGGGTCTGTTTGGTTCATCTTCAGCGTGACCACGGAAACATCGAGCGCGTCTTCGGGGCGCCGAGGTGGTCGGAGATCCTGGTCGTTAACGGTGCGCGTCTGGCCCATGATCACGCCCACGCTGAGCCCTGGGGGTTTTTGGGATGCCACAGGCGCCATCATATGGGAGAGTAGGAGCAACATCCAGCCCACTACACCCATTATACCCTGTAAAACACAGACGCACACACACATCAGTACAAATAAGAACCTGTAACAGAACATTTTACTCCTGAAATGACGGTGCCGGGCTCATATACTGAGCCTGTAACAATATTTCTTTGCCTTGACAAATTCTGCCTGTTATCAGCAGCCTGTCACAGGTGCAGATGAGAAATACAGCACCGTGCACTGTCAAGGTAAAAAAAAAAAAAAATACCTGTATGTTCATATTTTATGAACATCTTGAATCTTAAAATTATAATCCTGGTGGTTATAAAGTCTATAGCCAAGATGTTTTAAGTAAAAAAAATTGTGGCAGTTTCTGCCACAAAAAGTAAAATCTTTACTATTTTAATGTAAAGAATGATTTTGTGTAATAAAAAACAAGAACATGTTCAAATCTACAGTACTTTACTCCTTATTAGGCAGGTCTTCAAAAGGCACAGAAGTGATAGCAAAGCTTTCTCACAGACTGGGTTTCACTTATCTAAACACAGTGTGACTCAGATGCATTTAATGATTAATCTCAAGTGCAAAACCAAAGATTACATGATAGGAAATGACTGCGACTAGAAGCCCATCAGCCTCTTTTTGTCCTCTAGTGTTCAAAAATAACTTCTTTTACTGTCAAAGTGGGCAACCGCAAGGAGACCAGGGCTAAACCTAACTAACCGCTAATCGGGCTTCATGAGATGCCCCAAATCTCTCTTCCACTGTGTGCCTTTATTTGAACACAATCTATGCCTTCAGGCAGTATTCACAGCAAAGTGCCAGCTATTAACAGATAAAATAACCCAGATATAAATAATCTGATTTTACCTCTTTCCTGGGGTGGGGGATATGAGGGGAAACCAAAGTGCTAAAGGCCCACACAAGTGTCTGCATCAATCAGTAACATTTGCTGAGATGAAAACGCTCTTTAGCTCTATATCCTAACCAAGTTTTAGTCTAAGACAGGCTCCTGCTCCCTGTTTCAGCTTACTCTGTATTACCTTCTTTTTTCTGTAATGCGAGCAGATCTAAGAGAAGCAGATGAGTAGAGGAAATGCAGTGTGAAATGCCTTGGGCTGAATGAGAGCTAATGAAACCATGATGCAAATGCTACGTTGCATCTCAGCCAATTTCTTACACCGCCACAGTCCAGCAGAGCTGAAAAACACCCCAGGAGGAAACATCACGTCCACAAAATTAACCTACTGTCTTTTTATCTCTTCATTTTCCCCTCTCTTGGTTTTTAACTTTCCACCAATTTCTCCTAATCATCCGTATCTGCTCATTTTCTCTTAATGCACTCATGTTTTTTTTTCTTTTTATTTAATTTTTCCCAATCTGTCTTTCCAGCTGGGTTAGTATGTGTATCTGATCCATGTCATCTCACACCCGGTCTAATCAGGCCAGTTAGTGAAGGCAGTACTTTCCCAGCTTGCTCTCTCTGCCCTGGTGCCCACATACTAGCCCGGAGCTCCAGCAGCACTTAGCATACGCCGCTAAATCACACACCGCTACACTCCTGTCCCAGGGAATTAGTGTCAGCTCCAACCAATGGGACAAGATTACACTAACTTTCCCTGGAGTTAGCATCAGAGCTAACATAACTGGGAGCCAGAGTGTGCTGCGCCGCAGTTTTCAAAACGGTCAACGTTGCTGGAAAACTTTGGGTCACTGAGTGCTCACGCTGTCTGGGAGAATTTGCATTTGTGCTTAAAATCACATCCGCTGACTCCTGTGATGTGTCATGAGGGATAACTGTTAGCATTCATGCTAATGTTGCCAGATGAAGACCAAGCAAGATCTTAATAAAGTAAAATGTTCAGTGAGATAATTCTCTGTCAACAAAAATTGGTGTCTGCTCTTTAAAAAAATGACTATGAAAAGGAATTTCTATTTTTCCCCCCAGTGACTGATTTATTGCAGTGGAACAGACTGTAAGGAGCTTCTTCGTTTGTGATTATTAAACATGCTTTCTAAATTGAACACGTTTTCCTCCAAGCAGAAAACAAGCCTTGTCTAAAAGAAGAAAATATGTTGTTTTCGTAGCTGAACTTGAATCTAGATTGGTGAAAATGATGTATCTGTCAAAAATCGAGACAACACGCCCAATGTTCGAGCAGGAGCTCGCATTAACGGGCCCCTCAAGCCGCAGCTTCAGTGACAGTGAATCAGAGGATGTCTGCGCGCACGCTGTAACACAACCCAGAGTGATTTTCCTCGGATATAAGCACATTTTGTGGTTCAACAATGTTAGCCCCAACTCCTATTAAATAAAGCTCATGTGGGTGTAATTGCTTAAATCTATCAGTCCACAATTTCATCCTTTCATTCATCGCCAATGAAGCAGACCTACATAGTGCCTCTACATGACAACACAAATTAGGCTCTTGGTTATACGGCTGTTTCCCCAAAATACCTTAAAGTGGTATTCCACCCAATATCTCTCCTTAAACCTTCAGAGGCTTCTTGTAACAGATTAGAAGCTTAGTCAGTCACTGAGGGAATTTCATTGACAAAAGTCATTTGCACAAATATGCAAACAGTTGTTGGTGGAGATTCTCTTTTAGGCATCTGTCATACAAATCTGAATTGTGAGTGTGGAAATGCTGCTTCGTGTTAGAGTTGATCAAATTTGTCTTGCTATTTTTCTAACTAACAATCTCCTGTCATATGCGTAAAGCTGACAGGCATTTATATAGCACCCTTCTAGCCCGACTAACCACTCAAATCTATCTATTCACACACATGAAACTCTTATCTATCACACTGACACGCTGATGGATCCATCAGGGCTATTTGGAATTCAGCATCGCGCTCAGAGACTGGAAGGGCCAGTGATCGAAACCCCATACCGCCGACCTTCTGATTAGTGCCCGACCTGCTCTACCTCCTTAGGCACAGCCATCCTAAATTAAGTGTTCAGTGCAGTGTAGGAGCTCAACATTGTATTATACAATTAGATTTCGAATATGGTCAAATCGGTGGTCAGTAACAATGCAGCTGCAGTGGAGAACTTAGACAGAGAGAAGGAAAATTAGTCCAATAACAAATCCGTAAAACAGGCCTCTTTAGTGCTCCTCTTCATCATGCTGCAGCAATAATATTGTTCTTTGACTCAACAGTATTGGTACAGAAACACCTGGGAAATGTGTTGCCCTTTTCCTGAGAAAGCATGTAGCAGCGAGCGCTATTAAATCCACTTTTGCTTAAGGGCAAGTTTCTTTAGCGAGAGAAAACGTTAAACTGCACATTAACGGGAGCACAAACGCAGGGCTTTTTGCATTATATCATACCGGTAGGCTGCTTTCCGCACTCTCAGGGTTCAATAACTTAAAACATATTAGCATTTCTTTTGATATGCACAGTCCCTGTGGTAGCACAGGACAACAACTTCCAAACTAAAATATCTCACCACCCTCTTTCTAGTGTGAGTGGTAAAAAAGCTTTTTCTTATCATAAAAATATTTTTTTTTTTCAGATTGGTATGTTAATCCCTGTAATACCCGGTTCTAAAATCTGAGTGTCAGGGCCAGATTTATGTGCATATTTGAACTGGCAATCTGCATGAAATTAGCGTCTGATTTTCTAAAGCAGTAGCTAATTATCAGTAACTGGGACTGTCTTTTAGGTGCTTTCCGCATGTAAACGAGATCTCCAAAGATGCACTTTAACAGTGAAGCTGGGATCCAGAGGAGTGATAAATCAAGAAAGAAACCAAGCCTGGAAAAGCAAATAAAAATGTGCTGATACTGAAATAAAGGTCCCCCATTAAAGGAAGTTTTTAACTTTCCGAACCATTTACCGAGGTCTTGATTAAACGCCAAGTTAGAAAATTACTGGAGCATGTGTAGCAGGAGTCGCTCAGAACATAAAATGTTTGGGAAAATAAAAGCCATAGCAGTTTAGATCAAGATCAACATCACAATCTCCACAGTGGCTTCGCTCGAATTAGCTCTAGTGTCAAGTTCAAGTTCAGCTTAAATGATCTCAGCTTTCCATCCTGTGTCTCTCCGCAACCTTCCTTTAACAGCTCATTTCAAATCTGAGAATCATCCTCCCCACGCTGACCCCTGACTATTGGGCGAGCCTAATAAATGTACCAGAATGTGTAGTCGACCACAAAATGTGCACTCTCCCTCTGATGTCTGCGCAGTCCCTTAAATGCTAAGTGCATTTGCATTAAGAAGAGAGGCACACTTCACTGAATGCACACAAGCTGCATCTCAAACTGTGCTTCCAGGCCGATGAACCCGTTCGATAAATAACACGCACGCCAAGTAAACTTGCACTGATGTCAGCTTTCATACTTGCTTATGACTTGACGAGACTGGCAATGTTAGCAGCGTTGTCTTAAGAAACTGGCAGCCGGTGCATAATGCATACATATATGAGAAGGTTGAAGAATAAGGAGTCCGTATCTCTGTAGAAGAGAGCAGTTTAGCGTTTGGAAAGATTCATAGTGCACAGAAGTTAAAAGAAGAGTTGGCCACCCACCTTTATTGTTTCTAAGTTTTATTTGGCTGCAATAGTACTGTGAGAAGCGAACCATGCTCGTCACATTACCAGCCAGTCTGTGCTAAACCGTGTCTCAGTTGGAAAAAACTTGCAGATGGCGGCGTGACGTATTCAGGGGCATATTTCAGGAAAATGTTTTAAAAGGTGTGGAATCCTTGAAAAACCAAAAAAACCTCTGAGCTTGCCTTTTTATATACACACACGCACACGCACACACACCTATATACACACACACATATATATACACACACACACATACACACACACGTATATATAAAATGCATTAAATCCTAAGCTTAAATTCTAGCTTTCCAAAGAAAGTTTGAGTTTGTGAATCAGCAAATGTCTTGAGTCATTTACGGTCTTGTCTTTTAACTGAGCCAGTGCACTGTCACCCTAATATAGATTATTGGGTTTGGACGCAGCGCGACTGTAGCCTGTGATGTTTACACAGACCGCGGCAAGGCAGAGACACTAATGTGTGACTGATGGGAGCAGAACTGCACAAAGTCACCCAATATCTCGGGCATGCTGGCTGCTGTAAACATGTCAGACGTGGTGTGGAGTTGGGCTAATGCAGGTAAACAGGTGGCAAACACTATCATTAGATGTCAATGTCAGATTTACAGAAAGGAAATGGCTGGAAGGGGTGAATATTGTTCGGCGGATGTTTCTTCTTTTTTCACTGCTGCACAGACAGTAAATAAACCAATGCGTGTGCATGTTTCTGATTTGTTAAGGACTCCTAAGAGACAATGTGTAGACAGGCAGTTGAATTTAACACCGTAAGATTGCAATATTTGCCCATAATCTGCTTGTTTGCAGGTTGAAGTATCGTGAGAAACCTGAATGCTTAAAGAGAGAACGTGTTTTTGGAGTGAAATTGATAGCAGGCAAGTAAATATTGAAAGTAGGTACACACACACACACACACACACACACACACACACACACACACACACACACACACACACACACACACACACCCACACACACACACAAACACACACACACAAAAACACACACAAACACACACACACACACACTCACACACACACACACACACTACACACACACACACACACACACACACACACACACACACACACACACACACACACACACACACACACACACACACACACACACACACACACACACACTTTAACACACACGCTATCAAACACTACACCCTACATTTAATGGGTATGAAAAATGAGACTGACAGCTTAACATTCATCCGTCTGTCATTTAGCATTTAAATCAATTTTAGCTGATAAAAGCGATATTTTTAAAAAGTCACTAGAAATACAGCACTTGCAGCTGACATACACGTCACTGAGCACTTAATGATGATGCTGGAATTATCTACATCAGATATGTTATTTTAATTGTGATAATGCACATCAAAATTATTTGATACTTTGCAGCTATGCTTTTCCTGTATGTAGGTTTTACCCCATCTGTTGGCAACCAATTAAATCTCTCCATTCATTTCAGATACAAAGAAGCAGATAAGTAAGAACCTACAGCCAGCAGCTAGTTGCTTTAGCTTAACATAAAGACCGGAAACAAAGGGAAACAGATGGCCAACATAAAGAGAAAATCTTCAGATATTAGTGGATGAGATAAATGGAACAAGAATCCATCAGGCAACAGGAGCAAACCTATCAGGTGCAGATCAGGATCAGACAGGAGGAAAATCAGTAGTTTGCCTTTTAATTACTTGGGCTGCATCCTCGACAATAACCTAGTAATGAGGTGCAGCTTAGCCTGCTTCCAGACCTCTTGAATCTCTGCCCACCTCGCAGATTTGTTCAGTCATTTATTAAAGGATGATTTTGTGCAGAATGATAGCTGATTCTGGCAGTTGGAGAAACAGCGCTGAGGTCAAGCTGCTCGAAAAAGGAGATGATGCATTTCAACCCGTTTAATCCTCAAAGAGAAAGCAAGATAAATAACAGGTGGGTGAGATCAATGCGCCTCCGAGCACTGAAAATCAGCATGCAGAAATGGCAAATTCTTAAAATCAGCATATCAGTTTGTCACCTGGAAATGACACTGACGAGCTGATGGTTCCAGTTGTGGGTCGTTTGGTTTAAAACATGGAATCAGTTCATGCATTTGAAGAGTAATTATAAGCCAAACAACTCTAAGTGGTTCACTCATCCACATGCTGCATCTTTTGTGGAAATGGAAAGGAAGAAACAGTCGAACATTGTGCAGATTTTCAATAGAGCTGTTAATCAATGCTCTGGGCTCTTACAAAGACCTTAAAATGCAAACTTCAAGCAGCACAAAACAAACCAGTCAGCGTCACTGAATGCTCCGAGGCATGTTGGCAGCTCTCAGCTTCTTGGGCTTTCATCGGGGGACCGAGCATGTCATTTTCAATTAAAAACAGTCCTTATAGTACTTGTAAGTGCACCCAGCCAATTTTACAATTACTTCAAGAACATATGAGGAGACTAGATAGTGCGTTCTAATAAATTTGAATGCAGTGTTAATGTGGTGTGGTTTTCACTTTGTGAGTCTGTTTGTATGCGTGTATATTCTCTGCAAAATGTTTTTACAGACACAAATCAGCAGACGCTACCATGAGAGCAGGTTTCAGGAGTTCGGCAGGTGTAAAGTCCGTCTGTCTGTTTGTACGTGCACAGACACTGTCAAAACAATGGAGTGCAAAACTTCATGGGTGTGTAGTTGGAATCAAATGAAGGCCAAGTTAAGAGGTATCTGACATTTTTTCTTCCTGAAAACTCCTGTATGTATTGATTGTCTGTTCAGTACTTAATGGTTCAATTCATAATTTCTGAATCACACGTTGTCGGCCAGTAAAATACACCCAAGGACAAAAGAACTGAGTCACACGTCTCAGTCTTTGAATTCAGGTGTTCTCAGTCCCATTGTCACAGCACCTAGTCATGCAGTCTGGTTTTACAAACATTTGTGAAAGATATGGTTGCTCAAAAGAGCCCACTGAATTCAGGTGTGCTAGTCTGTGAAATTTCTTTCTTTTCCATGACTAACTCTAACTGGTTATACTACTAAGTGGAAGGATCCACAGCAGCACAAACCACAAAGTGGCAGATTGCATAAAGTTAGAGCAGGGCCGGCAAGTGCTAAAGTGCATAAAAAGTGTGAAAAGGTCACCAGCGCTCTGCTGAAGCAATAACTGCAGACCTCCAAACCTTTTCTGGTGTTAACATCAGCGCAAACACTGTGCCAGGAGCTTCATGGCATGTTTTTCCATTTCTGAGCAGCTCCTGTTAGTATAATGTGTAGGTGTCCCGGTGCTTTTGTTCATATAGTATAGCTGTGTCCATCTAAATGAAGCTTCTTATTATACACTTAAAGCAGCATGGCAGGGTATGTGATATTAACAGTTAAGAGAAACAGAAAATTCTTCTAGTTTTTAAATTAACATCACAGAATAGTCAAACATCAAATCCATAAGCAAGGCTATAGCGCAGCAGGTTATTGGAGAGGTTTGGGTTCAAATCTGCCCCGAGGCCGTTCATGTTTTCCCACTGCTCTCTCTCTCTGCTTTCCTGTCTTCTCTACACTGTCCAAACTCAATAAAGACTAAAAAGCCCCCCAAAAGACCAAGTCCATATTTAGGGGGACCTATACAATTAATCCAAGTATCTTCTGTCACTCACCACAGAATGTCTAGCTTAGGGCCAGACATTATTATCTATAATGAAACGCCTTCTTGATTTTGTAACTGAGTATGGCTGTCAATAGCTCAGGTTCTTTGAGTTGAAGAATGAATGAGACCAGTCAGACTCCTTTCTAATGGTCTTGTTTGAAGAACGAAAACATCTAATGCAGGGGTGAAAATCTCATTTAACATCATAGATTTCATTTACTCCAATTTCATCTTAAATAGGCTGGACCATTAAAGCCATTGCCTAATAACATACATAAAAAAGAGCTCCAACTTTCAGTGTTACAAAGTTTAACTACAGATTCAGTCCCTGAGATGTCTGAAGAAAAGATTTCTTTGGCTGCCAGAGCTATTACCATCCTAGTAGATATAACCCTATATGATTACATGATTTTCAAAAACACTTGACCTCTGACCTTGATCTTAAGTTCAAGGACACCAAGATTCAAGCCAAACATTTTAGTAAATACACTGCTGGTATCAATTTGAAAATCCTCTAACATATTGTTAATCCTTTCACAATAAGAAATGCTGCTGAAGGAAATCAAAGAAATCTGTAAGCATGGCTATTGTTACTGTTAGAAATAAAGAAAAACAGGACTTTATCCTGTAATTAAACAACACAATTTACCTGTGAATTAACAGAAAATGTCTCCTTTTACAAAAAATTCTATTGTAAATGGTGAAAAAAGGCATTTTTTAAAAGTGTAAAATAATTTTTTTTTAAAAGCTGTCATTTTTACTAAGGCAGTGTTATGTCTTTGTCCGTAAGAAGAATGTAAAAACCACTGAAATCACAATAAAAGGTCCATAATTTATGAACTCTTTATTGAAAATATTCAGATTTTCCAAAGTCATTGAGTGGGCTGGACTGGACCCTTTGGCGAGATGGTTCTGACCTTCAGGCTGTATGTTTGACACCCAAACTAAAGTAAAACTGTCAGTAAAATCTCACAGTCATTCTATTCATAGGGAAATTTCATATTTTATAATCTCACATTTTATAATTATGTGAGAAAATGGTCAGGAAAACAAATTAAACAAAAAATTATTGAATCAAATCAAAATCATCCCAGAACAAAACTAACACATTTAAGTGCAACACTTAGATGACACAGAATCTTTTAAAAAACGGTTTCACTCTTACACGGGTGCAGTGCATCACCTCTGAATAATCTTAATACATCTTTGCTTTCAAATGACACATTTCGAAGTGTGTTTTGATCTGACCTTCGACTGCCGCGGTTCATTTTTCCAGAGGTTGTCGTGCGTTTACTAAAGCACAGCGTGTATCATTATCCACCCACCCAGACACTAAATTGCAAAACACAAATGTTTGTTGATGGCAGAATATGGTGGAAAGGGCTTGTTTGAAATATCACACTTTTATTTGTTTAACATTGACGCGAGCTCCAAGCGCCCTCCTGCTTGTCCTCGATAAAAACGGCTGCCTGCTCCCCCCCAGACGCAGTCTTTTAACAGCCCGAAAGCCTTATCCCACATCAAAATTTTAGTAACGTGGAGAAATGTGTGTACAACTGTTAGCGGGGCAGACTTCAAGCCAATTCTTTTTTTCCTCTTTTTTTATATCATTGCTGTACGTGCGGACACATGTGGTATACGTTAGCTCTGCAGGACTTCTGTCATGTATATTTCATTGCTGATAAATATGAAAAAACAAGCACAATGCCAAACACCAAAAAGGACATGCTGTCTAATTCATAAGGGGCCTGCACTTGTTCTCTTTGTTACTGTGTTTGTGGCTATGACTATGTGCTGTGTGAGTTTGACTTTGAGGGCATTTGTGTTTCTGTGCAGCAGCTTGTCAAGAAAGAGACAGGAAAGAAAGACGCAGCCCCTGTGGAGGAGACTAAAAGGCAAAAGATGAGACAAGAAGAGGGAAGAAAGAAAGAGAAAATAAAGTTATTATGAAAGTGTGCTAAGGTGCAGAAGTGTAGTCTTTGAGGTTCGATGCTGTCTGAGAGATGGAGAGAGGACTTATTATAAGGTAACGTTAACTCTAATCTAGGATTCTGTATTTGGGATGTATGGAGTCTGAGCTGTGATTGTTTTGGTTTGGGTTTTTTTAGTTCCACAACTAATTAGTTTATATGTCAGAATTCTTTGCATATGTCTAAAGCAGCTGCTTGTTAAAGTTAATTAATTAAAATGAGCATGTAAAAAGTGTGTCTGACCCCAAACTGTAAGAACAGCAGGGTTACAAGAAGACTGCGCGGAGTGCTGAGCTGTGACTGGCCCGTTCTTATGAATATACAATGAGATTTTTTCTAGCTATCAATTATTGAAAAGGACCTGAAACATTAAAATGACACAGGACAGTTGTAGACAATCATTGCCTTGTTAGACAATCTGATGTAATGATGGAATAAATTCACGCTTTAATTTTTAACCAAAAACCGAACGTGCTCTCGTTTTCATGCATGACATGTGCGCCAATCTCTTACATGATCCATTATTGATGAAAGCGAAGACATTTATTAATCCACAGAATGCTGTAATGTCTAAAGAACATTATTCTGTACAAAGTTGAGAAAATGACTGATTTCAGCAGAACAGATTCATGCATGTAGAATGTTAGACAGTGATTATCTGCAGAGGAATGACACCGATGTGTAATCAGTACTGTTTCTAGAAGTATTTCTGCAAGCAAGATTAACCATAACCTAACAGTCTCAATGTAAATAAACTTAGTGTACAGGCAGGGCTTTGGTAATGGTAGAAATCCCTACCTTGTGGTATGAATCTGACTCCCTATTCCTGAATTTCCAAACTTGAGGGTATTGACCTTGGAAGAACATGCACTCTCCAATAGTTTTTCCAGTTATTTGATTTGGGTATGATTTGGGACTAACTTGGCAGGCATTTAAAAATCAAAGTTTTTGTTAATAGCTACAAATTGATGAAAAATGATCCAGGCAGCTTGTTCTTTTCCCTCCCATGTCAGAGACACTCATCATGGTCTAAATGTGCTGCAAGTTTTACAAACTCCAGTGAGGAATCACGTCTCTGTAAAGGTCATGATAGTAATCTTATTAACTTGAACCTAATCCAGTTCTTAGTTTCTCAATATCAAATACAGTGCTTAACACATTTAGACCATCGCCCAATATGACGTTTATCCTACAGCAGCGCTAGATTAACAGTATTTGTAATTACCAAAATTGTTTTTTTGTTTTTTTTATTTGCCTGTAATGGCTGATCCACCAGCATGTGGAAACTCTGAATCAAAATTACATTTGTAATGCTAAAATATAATTATTTTTGCTATCAATGAATTTTCAAATGTTTTACAAAACACAGAAACATTACGATCACCAAATTGCATTTTTTCATTTACAGTTCTGAAAAGAAAAATGTATTTTAGTGGCTGAATGTCATGCTTAATTGTCTTCTGACTTCTCGCAGGTCCAGTGTTCCCCCTCAAAGCTTTCTCTAAAACTGTGTTTCCTCCATAGAGATGCTTTGCTCAGCCTTTACTGCAGCCGCCTTCAGTAGCTGCTCGTTAACCTGATACAACTGACATCCATACATGGCAATGCCCTAACATTGCTTCCACCATGTTTGACAGATGACGTATTATGCTTTGGATCATGAGCTGCTTGTTTCTTTCTCTGTGATTTTCTCTTTCCATCATTCTGGTACAAGTTAATCTTGGTTTCACCTGTCCAAGGATATTTTTTCTGAAGCTGGGCAGGCTCTTTTAGATTTCACATCTCAACTGTTTGATTTAAAATCCACGGCGGTGGCGTGTAGAGGCAAAATTTTAAAAATTGCGTCACTAACCAAAAACTTAGGGAGTGAACTGTGCAGAAGGAGCCACAGTACTTCTAATCGGAGCAGCAGTGGCCGTTTTCCCAAAATGTCACCATAAACACTGTAATACTTGCACAATCTAACTCTAAAAACAGATGGGAACGTGCTTTGGATTTGGCACACGGGTTTTCACTGGAAATCAGTTTGTGGCAGCTCAGACAGTGCGAAGGACACTGCATAATGTCAACATCTATGGATGCATCCAAGAAGAAAAAAACCCAAAAAACTCTAGCTTTCTCTTTGGCAACAAACTCCAAGATTAAATTTTGCTTAGGAACACGAAGAGAAGTCTGATGAATGCATTGTTTGATCAGATATGACAAAGATAAATTAATTTTGCTGATGTGGAGTCCCACACGTTTGACGTGAACCTGATCAGGACTACCAAACTGAATTCTTAGTGCCTACAGAGAAGCACGGAGGCTGGAGTGTGATTTTAAGGGGCTTTATGAGTGCAGTCGTGACTCCAGCCTCCAGAAGTCTGGCAGGTAAGGAATATTCCAGCATTAGTGATCAAACCACAAAGGAGCTTTCTTAAGACCAAAAAAGTGAAAAGCAATGACCTGACCAAGGGTGAGTCTGAATCCATAAGGCAATTTAAAGCAACGAGCAGATATTAAAAAATTACAAGCATATGCATTAAAACCATCATCAAGGACACAGAACTACTGAAAAAACAAAAGTTTTTAATCTTTGTTGTGAAATTGTACTTTGGAGAGTTTGCTTTTTTTAATCATAGCCAATCAAAGCTGCTACATAAGAGCAAATAACCAACCTAACCTCAAAAATAATGTAGTTATGTAAGGTGACACAATTTTGAGTCATCTGACAATGAAGTGATATTGCAGAGTGCTGTACGCACTTCTGTTTTGTACATAGAGAAGACCTAGTGTGTGTTTGAATGCGATGGGCTGCTGAAACCTGCAACGTTACACATTCAGCATCTGAAATATTGTGATGTCAAATAATACATTTGATGCCAGACTCCGACATGAAATCAATCCTTGATCATACGTGTTTGAGCACGGGAGTCTGGTCAGCATATGGTTTTTGATGTGCTGCTCATTGCTGTTAAAAACTACACTTGGCAGAAGGAGACGGAGGCTTCAAGTATTCCCACATCACCAGATGCACTGTCTGGCGGAGACAGCACCTGTCGCCGGCGCAGAAGGGAGCATTATACCTGGTGTAATATATTTTGGATGATCTGTGGCTGTATTGGGAATATTTTTGGCCTCTGCATCCTGCTGCCTGGCAGAGTTCTCAACAAGATCATGTTGAGGGAGGGAAAGAAATGAAAACTGACTGGACGTGACACACTAAATCAGGGAGTGATCGAGGTCCTGTTCATGGGGAAAGCTGGTAAAAATTACAACATCTCCAAGATTTCCAGGCAAGTAACAGCATCATTTTATTTGATGATGTCTTAAAAACTTCATCGCATTTACCAAGATGCATCTCAACAGTTTCACTGACCATTTCTTTTTAATACACCACATCATCAGGTGGGCAGAATCAATCGGACAAATCCCAGACATTTGATTACCATGTTATCTTTTATGGGCATGTATTAGTATGCAAATGTGTTTAGGATTGGGAAACCAAGTGTTTGTAATGCTTTTGCTCACATACTTATCAAATCAGTGTGTGTTTGTATTTTCAAGGTAAGAAGCGCACTTTTTAAAAACTGCTGCACTGAGGTGTGAGCATTAAATTACACTAACTGCTTAAATCAAAGTGTGTTTTTTATTAAAAAGCAATCCCCCCCCCCTCACGGCAAATTTATTGTTTGTTTTACAGTTACATAATTAAAGCAATAATTATTTTTGTGCAGGACTTTCAAAGCTGCACTGCCCTCCACACGGCTTGAATAACACAAAAGAATCAACAGCAAAATCAATAAAAACAGAGTCAGTGCTCCAGGAAGTCTCCTAGGTGCCATGTTTGTACAAATTGGAGACAAGAGAGGCCTCTGACTGAGGCGAAAAAACACAAAGCAACAGCCGACTACATGAGAATACATAACAGCATGGATGACTTTAAGCAAATCAATAATGGATAAAAGAGCCTAAATTTTGAAAGCATTTCTTTTCTTGACAGAAAAAAGTACAAACAGGTCCTCCCCGACATGGGAATTTTTTAAATTATTTTTTTTATAGTTTTCTGATGAAAATGCAAATATCTGTGCATAACACCATAGGTATGCCCTGGGTGTCCATTGATACTTTGAGAATTTACTTCTATTCCCGCCATCAAAAGATTTGAACTCTGAGTCCATTTGCATGGTGAGGTATCATCACTGTCCTCTCTGGAGGGACATATGCCGTTTCCAGACATGAGATACATAATCCTGCCGTTTTCATCACTCTGATAATGTGACAGTTTTCTGCCATTCAGGTGCAGGTCACTTTTATGCTCCTCACGTCCTTTTGATGTTGCTGTTTTCTGGCATACCAGAGACATTATATAAGGAGGAGCAGACCATCTTGCTCTGCAAGAATGTGACATGCTAAAAGTGGCGGTTTTCCTGCCCTTCTTCTCAAAGAACCAATCAACGGCCCAGATAGGAAATGTTTTGGCCAATTATATAGCTGAGCTGATGCATGGCAGGTCCAATTCGCAACTCATTATCACAGGAAAGATGTAGGTAAGTGTACTTGCCTACTTTGTTTGGCTTACTGTCTCCATAACGTTGAGATTTGCCCCTAGAAGGACATTAGACCTCCCCATGAAAGGGGACAGAGAGAGAGAGAGGGGGACAACCATGCTGGGTGTGTTATGCTTTGCCATATGAGCAAAAGATTTGGTGCACTGATAACACACACTGTCAGCACCTAATGAAGTTTACCAGACTTGAATATTTTGTTTTCTTTGCTGTTGTCACTGAGAGCAGAATCAATATGTTTGTGCAGCAGCTGCCCCCACCCCTGGATTGGGAACTACAAAAATGCATCACAGAGGATGTTTTAAATCATACTGCAAATTAGAAGCAGAGCTGTTTAAATATCGGAGCCACGAGTAGTTGACATTTTGTATCTGCCAATCAGTTAACACAATGGCATGCAGTTCAGGCCTCTGATATGTCAAAGTTAAGAGGTCAGACGCAGCAAGTTCTCATGCTCATTCAAATAAGACTCTGATATGTTCACATGTGAAAGAGGGCACGTGTGAAAGCCCACTGTATGACTGGAGGTCGTGGCAAAGCATTTGTCATACACACTCAATTCCTGGTATGCACATTTTTATTCAGGATTCTTTTGGAAGTGAGTCTCTTTCTTCTGCCTCCAAAAACAAACACGTAAAAAGGAAGTCTTATCAGGAAATGACAGAATATTGGTCCAAAAACTTGAAAGATCTCCTAAATTTTGCCTCCTATAGATGTGCCAAAGGAAAAAAATGGTATTCATAAATAATTCCAGGTGGCACCTACTGTTCATGACTGTCAGTTCCCTTAATGCTTAATATAACATTAGTTACGTTTGTTAGCGTACATGTATCACTTCATTATTTTCCACAATTTTATAATTAATATTATCACAGGACTGAGACTTTACTTAACATTTAAGAAGAAACTTTGTAATACCTGCTATACGCTGTCTTTTCCCTGAGGTCCAGGCCAGGTTTCATCCAAGGCCCCCAAGAGCAGTGACAGGCAGCAAGGTAATTTAAGTGACAGTGGCCAGACTGGAGTCTGTAAGTTACTTAGCTTGGCCAGAGAAGTCCGCTGTGAGGGTTTATATATATATATATATATACATATATGTATGCCAAGAGTGAACGGGATATCGATTCACTGATCCACACCACCAGGATATACAGCAATGACATCGGAATGTCATTCGGACTGGAGAAGTGTAGTCGAATGGTAACAAAGAGA
>VOQK01037403.1:5985-16172 GCA_015052645.1 Benitochromis conjunctus
AGAGCCAAGGGGCACTTGTGGAGAGCTACAGAAAGATCTGGTATCAGCAGGTACCATTGTTTCAGAGGAAACAATAAGTAATGCACTCAACTGCCATGGCCTGTATGCACGCTCACCATGTAAGACTCCACAGCTGAAGAAAAAGCATGTTGAAGCGCAGAACAACATTTAGACAAGCCCGTGAAATACTGGGAAAAACTGAACTCTTTGGATGCAATAATACACACCATATTTGGAGGGCATAAGGCACTGCATATCACCTCAAATATACTAACAGTGAAGTTAGTATATATGGATAGTATATACAAATCCAACTGAAGATGGAAGGAACTAAAGCTCAGAGTTTATAGACGGGGTCCACAGAACCTTCAGGATTTGAAGATTGTTTGTGTGGAAGAATGGGCCAAAATCACACCTGAGCAATACAAGTGACTAGTTGCTCCATACTTGAAGATGTTATCACCGTCAAAGGCTTTTGAACAGATTAAATACATTTTAGTAAATGTGTTCAATACTTTTTCCCTGCGTCATTTCTTATTGTCACACATAATATATGGACATCTGTGTATGTGTGGATTGGATGGGTTGTTACCAACATGTGGTGAGAACTTCATGTGTATAGCACCTTTAGAAATACATTTACTTAGAAAACTGATGTTTTCAATACTTAGTTTACCCACTGTATATATTTATTTCAGCCTGTTATAATACTTCTCCTGCAGAAACCGATTGATCCAGCCCATGCAGCTCTGTATGGATGGGACAATGACAGAGATGACTACAGAGGATCTCCATAAACTGCCCAAAAAGCCATTGCTCCAGTCAGAAGACCCTCCTAATGTAGACAGTGAGGATGAAAACTGAACAAGGAAACAAATTCCATCCATGAAAATCCTAAAAACAAAATCTGTCACTATTTAAGCAATTCACATATCATAAGTATCATTTTGTTGCATTTTACCCATTTTAATTGGGGGTGAAAGAAAGTTTTAATTTGTTTAGTAAATGTCAAAAACAAAGCTTGGCATAATTGGTACACGAGAAGCCACTTAAACAATCACAAAGTCAACTGCAGGATTCGGATCATTTTACAAGTATTCGGATTATTTTAATAGGAATAGTTTTTTTTATCCAAGATATTTATGTTCAAGAAAATATAGGGAATATGAGGGGAAACTGTAGAAGGGTATTTGGAGAGATTGAGTTAGAAAAGATGTGCAGCAGGTTTTGGTGAATAAGGATAGAGATGAAAATGTAGTGAAGAGAATGTGTTGAGGAAGGAGTACTTGGGAAGCTCATCAGTGAAGAAAATGAGAGCGAAATGACAAACGACAGGTGATGAATCAGGAAGTGTAAAGGATTACCGTATTTTTTTGGACTATAAGACGCACTTAAAATCGCTTAATTTTCTCAAAAATCTACAGTGCACCTTATAATCCTTATGTATGAATTCTGGTTGTGCTTACTGACCTTGAACCGATTTTTATGTGGTACACGGCGCTCAAAAATCTATCTTGCGGAGTAATCCGGGTCCAAACTCCGCTTCAGGTCCCAAAGTCAAACGAACACTGTGGCATTACTGAGAGTTACAAACTGTCTAAATTCTTTCATCTTTAATAAAATCATCAGTGTGGCTGCTTTACCAGGTGTAACAATTAACTTTAACATCCAGGCATCTATGAAAACAGGATTTATGAAATTTAACATAGTTAGAAGTTAGCAGGGAGTGAGCTCCACCTAAACATGATACACCATGTACTGACTGAGGGATTTCTGAAAAAATTAAAACGTACAGCTCTGCTATCACTTCAGACATAAATGAAGACAGAAAACTAAACAGCAGTGACATTTGTAGGGTTACTGAAGTTGGGCTAGCTGGTTTATAATGAGTTATAATGTGTTATGTGATCGCTAGCGACACAGCTATGTTAGCATAACATAAACAGTGAAGCTGGAGGATGAACGCTAACTTTTTTCCACTCGATAAAAGTTAACATGAGGGCTCCTGATGGTCGCATGCAAATGCAGTTGCATGGCAGGATGCTGTAAACGGACCAAACTTCAGTCAGGAGAACAACTGAAATAATCCATCCACAATATGAGTCATTTATATACTGCAACAACATGGGAAAAGAGCATCTGCAGGAGAATTCAACATTAATGAATCAATTGTACAGAAGTGGAGGAAGCAAGAAGAATGAGTGGAGTAAAGTTTGACTTATCTGACTGTTCTGTTTCGCTTAATGCGCCTTATAATCCGGTGCACCTTATGGTCCAAAAAATACGGTAGTAAGAAGGAAGGAAAGGGCAGCTATGAAGAGGATGAAGCATAGAAAGGCAGATGGTCCAGATAACATACCTGTGGAGGTATGGAGATGTCTGGGAGAGAGGGCAGTGGACTGTTTAGCACAATCCTGGATAGTGGTAGGATGCCTGAGGGATGGACAAGTAGCATACAAGTCCCAGTTTACAATAACAAGGGTGATGTGCAGAGCTGTAGTAAGTACAGATTGGTAAAGTTGATGCCACCATACCATACAGATATGGGGAAGAGTTGTTGAAGCTAGGCTGGGAGGAGATGTGGCAGCAAAGATGAGTACACCTTCATCCAGAGAGCACTACAGATGCAATATTTTATTTATTGAGAGTATTGATGGAGAAGTATAGAGCAGGTAAGATGGAGTTGCACTGTGTGTTTGTGGATCTGAAGAAAGCATGAAGAGGCACAAAACTGTGGTACAGTATGATGAAGGTGTGCCGTATTAGTGTAAGATGGGTTCAGGGTGGGGGTGGGGATTGCATCAGGGCTCTACAGTCCACAGAGGCCAGGCAGGAGTCTCTGTGGACTATGACATTATGAGAGAATGGAAAGCAGATGGAAGATAACCTGGAGAGGTGGAGGTATGCTTTGGAGAGAAGAATGACAGTCAAGACAAAATACATGTGTATGTGTGTGTTAGTCAGTGTGAGTAGGACAGGTTTAACAGTGATCCTGAAGCAGAGGTACTAAAGGTAAATGAGTTGAAATAATTGGGATAAACACTCCAAAGCAAACAACAAGGCAGGGTGGAGTGAGTGGAAATGAGTGTCAGGGGTGATTTGTGAAAGACACACGGCAGCAAGAGGGCAGGGTTTGCAAGATGGCAGTGAGGCCTGCTATGATATATGACTTGTAGAGGGTGGCGCTAACAACAAAAAATCAGGAGGTGCAGCTGTTGAGTTTTTCATTGGCAGTGACCAGGATGGACAAAATCAGAAAATAATACATCAGAGGGACAGATCAGGTTGAGCTTTTTGGAAACAAAGTAAGAGAGGCGAGGCTGAGATGGTGTCAGAAATGTCAAGAAGGGGGGGAGTAGATATATTGGACTAAGGGTGCTGAATATGTGGCTGCCAGGCAGGAGGAAAAGACAAAAAGCACAGAGGACGATGTAGTGAAGGAGGACATGCAGAGGGTTGGTGTGACAGAGGAGGATACTAGGTGAGCTGGAGGCAAATAATCCACTGTGGCAACGTCAAAAGAGAGCAACAGAAAAAAATAAATCTGTTGGAAAGATATGAAATGAGGAATGCTTGCATTCAAGTTATATGTAGTTTTGCTGTTTTATTTTTTCATGGATCAAATTTTTTTTATCTTAGTCTGCTCCTAAATATCAAGAAATGAGCTTCCTTCTTATTCACAGCAGGACCCATCTGAACCCATCAGAATCAGTGGACTTTTGTACAGTAAACCATGAAAAAACCCCAAAGTCCCCAAAGTACATAAGGATGGTTAGAATTTTGACTTCATATTTTTCCAGCATTTTCAAGCCCTCATAAACACAAAATGCAGCCACAAATATATTTTTGAGCGTTCATAAGTACAAAATCTAGCCACATGAAACTTTCGGGGGTGAAAAATGCAGATCTCAGTTATACAGTCATTACAAGTTTGTTTCAATCAATCAACCAAACTGAAAACCTGCAGATGTTGGGCAAAGAAGATATAAATATTGTCCAAATTAGAAATATTACTGTCATAACAATGCATGGTTGCCTGTAATAGTTTTCAATGTTAAGAATGAACATGTCTATTTAGTTTTCATAAAACTGAAGTCTTTTTTTTTTTTCTTTTTTCTGACAAATACTGGGTTCCACATTGTGACTGTTGTTTTCAGGGCACAGGGTACTATTTTTGAGTAGGCCTTTCTTACAGGACACAACATGCTATCTGCAGTCTCATTCCCATCACTTCTGCCTTTCCCTGAGCCTGGCTCTGCTAGAACCTCTACATGTATAAAGGGTCCCTGATTTGTTGTAATTGATTTGTTGATGTTGTGAGGTCTCCTGCAAACACTTTAAAGTGCAAAGATGAGTGGAATTTGATATAAACTCAAAAGTATCACATATACAGAACCTCCATCCCAGTTAGTGCTACTCATGACAATCAAGAGACCTGTTGCAGAACTACTGTCTTCAAAATTAAAACTAGTCTCTCTTATTTGAAGTTGAACATTGTAGACTTTTACAGAATGCTCTGACTCTTTGTGAGGAGACGATGTATCATTTCTTTCTTTAGAGCAGTAGAATAGCCACGTGTGGAAGTAAAAGAGCAGCTGTTCAATTTGTGATGGTGGAATCAGCTATATTTTTGAAAAAATCGGAATGACTTTTAGATGCCCATTGTTTTTGATAATGTCCTTCAGATATTTTATTTTTAGACTTGAAATGAACTGCCGACATTATCCTATCAATTGAAGGTGAAATATTCTAATGCAGAGTGTAGTCTGAAACACTAAACGTATACTCCTTTCTATTGTTCTTGTATAGCTGATAATTTTATCGTGGACTGCAAACTATATTAAATGTGTTTAAATGACCAAAAGTTCTTGCATCTTTATTCTCTTGTGGTTATTGTGATCATTTCGGGTAAAAAAAAAAGAGGGAAGAGATAATACAACTGACCGCTCAAGAAGATGGTGGAAGGGCTACAAAGAGGGTGAGTGCAGGTGATGCAGGGTGTCAACCTGGATGTATGTAAGCATGGAGAGGCTCTGTGAGCTATACACAGTATAAAACATTTCATCCAGGGTTCATTGTAAGTGCCAAACAACAAAATGGGTCTATGTTCACTGTCAAGCAAACACTGTGCTGCTGATGTTTTTCCATGATTTCTTTCAGATGTTTTTGTTTCAAAGTTTATATTCTGCTTCTGTGCTAGTAGCTACAGATAAGAACAGAATTATTAGTCGTGCTATGAAAATTTCAAAAGTATTTCCCAAGACATGTTAAACAGAAAAAGGTATCTGTAACACAGCTTTTCCAAAGGTCTTATTTTGGATGATACTTCAACTTATACTTAAGTGCAGCTTACTTGTTTTAAAATTGGCTGATTAACTCTCATAGTTTGTCATCTTCTGCAACTCTGAGTAGCTTCTGTACTCCTATTATTTATTTATTTATTTTTGTTCAGTTGCTCTTTGCTCTAGATCTCTGCTTATCTTTCATCTTAAAGATAATATCCACATGTTCGGTAAATTATTTTATTCAAGCAGCTGAAATTTAATAAAAGTAACTAATTGTAAAGATTGACTCGACACACTGATATGTTGTTCATGTTTGAGGAGTGTGGTATGGTATGGCACCCGGTCTACCAACTTTCCAGCTGGTCTCCAGGACACACTGCCTCCTCAGGTCTCTGGCTTCACTATATGTAAAGGGAGAAACCTCATTAGTTTAATCACCGCCACCTGTCCCTCCAGCCTCCTTGGCACTGCTCCCTTGAGCTCACACCACAATTGTGAATCATGCAAACCTTCTCTAGCAGAATCCAAGAATGAAAGTTGGGGAGCTGAAAACGAACACATTTGGCATCTTTTTAAATGATTATTTAACAATTCTATTTCAAGACAGTTCTGTCCCATGGGCGAAACCTTAACTTTTATGGTATAGTGTAGCTGAATCTCTAAAAACATTGGAACAACATTAAATGCTATTCAAACTTTACTTCCTGAGATTGTGATGCAGCTTTTTCCTTCTCTTTCCCTGTTAAACCTTTTAACTGGCAACTCAGTCTAATTCACTGTTAATCAGTTTTATTTATATGGTGATGATTTGCTACAACAGCTTTTTCAAGGAACTTTATATTGTAAGGCAAAGGCCTTAGAATATTAACAGGGAGAACCTCAGCAATCTGATGAGGCTCTATGAGTGACATTTGGCAACAGTGTAGAAGAAAAACTCCCTTTTAACAGGAAGAGAAAGGTTTGAAAGACAAAAGACAAAAACAGCAGCACAGACTCTTCACAGAGACCGATGACATCAAACAACTGAGTCAAAGTTTTACAAAGTACAAAATTATCACACAACTCGGTTAACTTTTTAATAATCTTAACAAGTATAGGTTCACACTCTGTTTATAACTTTGTGTTTGCTTTATGTAGTTTTGTACATATTCTGTGCGTGCAAGGCAAAAATGACAATGAAGGTAGAAAATAAACTCTCCTCCAGGATAAGATGAAGGCTCGGGTCAGACATCACAGGGAGATGAACTGAGGTCTGCTCTTATAAAACACACACACCATTCACCACAACCACCCTGAGAGAAACACAACTTTTTCCTCTGATTATATAGTTTTGCTTTTCAATATGATCTTATCTAGTGACTCTGGGGAAAATTATTTAGCTGACTAAAGGAGTGATTGAATGGATATATGAATATAATATATTCATGTGATCCCACAAAAATGAGTGAGCAGAGCTTGAGTGTCCCATGAATTCAGCTGGAGATTATAAAAAGGCTTAACGTGAAAACAAGGCAAAAAAGAAAATAAAAAAAAGAGACTAAAATAAATACTTGTAATAAATTTCATATAAATGTGAATGCGTTTTCCACCTGTTTGGAGATACTTGTACAACTAGAATCTCTTTAAAAAAAATCAATACAGTTCAACTTATGATGCCAAACTCTGAACAGCTCAGACCAGCTCACCAGTAAAAGTCATAGGGTTAGCAGTAGGTGGCATTTCAGTCAAGTGGAACACAAACATCGTTTCAGAAACTAGATGATGTTTATTTTCAAATCTCTTGCAAATATATGAACTTGTTGTTGTTCTATTCCATTTGGGTACAAACAATGAACTTAATCCCAAGTTCTAAATATAGTAGCACCAACCACCTGCTAGATCTCAAGAGGTTAAACTTTACTTGTACTTGACTAAAAGGCCTTGTGCTGTACTGCTGATTGAATGTTGTTAAAGAAGAATTTCAGCTATCCTTACATATCCAAACTAAAGATAAGGCTAAACTGATACGTGACAAATGAAAAAGAAACCAGGCATGACATTTGTATGTGAACACTGCAAAAGAAAGCTTTTTTTGTTTTATGCATTTGATTTTGAACAACCTTGAACACTTCTAGTTTACGAGGAAATCCAACTCATATTGTTCTTTACTTTTGGAGGACGAAATCAAATAATTAAAGTTTTAAATTCATAGCAACAATGACTGCAACAATGTACAATGCCAAGCATTTTTCACTGGGCACTACTGAGGTCCTGCAGAGATATTACATGCTGTGTTGTGCACTGTATGGGAAGGAGAAAAACAATAGGAACAGACGAGGCTAATGGCCTTTTTCACCTCCAGACCCTCCATTTCAGCTGAGCTCTAAAGAGACAGAGATGTAAAGGATTCATTTCTTGCGCTTAGTTACTTAGAAATGAAGTATAATGAAATATACAAACATACAAAAATATTTTGAGATATCCAAAGTACTTGTTCTTTGTTGTTGGGCTTAAGCCTGAGTCAGGTTAGAATAAAAACAGGATGGCCTTTTTGTGAGCAGAAAAACAGAGTTGCTGAAAGACAGCACTGATTTTTTTTTTTTCTTTTTTGCTGTCAGCAACCATTTGAAAGTAGTTGCTGTGAAGTTGAACATACAGCATCCTTCTCTTAGTCACAAGGCAAAGGTTGCCTTTTGGGAGGCAACCTGTCTCTACACAATTGCAGTCTGACTTGCAATCACTGCAGTCACACTCCTTTATCAAAGGTTTCCAAATATCTAATTTCTGATCTAATTTCTTAATGCAGACAAACTGACTACACGTTACAGTCAGTCGGATGATGATGAACACAACTCCCATTTTACTGCAACTTGTGTTGAATTTAATGCCAGAACAACATGCCTGATATTTGTGTGATAGCTGCTGCTATGAGTGTTCATTTATTTGGGGAGATGTTATCAGAACAAGTGCACAATCAGCACAGGTGGATGGCTTAAAGCTGT
This sequence comes from Benitochromis conjunctus, assembly GCA_015052645.1. Lineage (NCBI taxonomy): Eukaryota > Metazoa > Chordata > Actinopteri > Cichliformes > Cichlidae > Benitochromis > Benitochromis conjunctus. The sequence continues at coordinate 14,252 of VOQK01037403.1, forward strand.
GAGCAAAGTGCCAGAACTTTGGCTCTGTCCTGTAGATCCTTACTCGGTTGTCATTCAAGCCCCACGTATTCCTGCATTCCAGTGTTTTAGTCACATTTGTCACACAGAGATCAGTATACAATGAAAACATCTCGCATGTAGTTTCTCTGCAGTGTGCACACTTTGCTTGACGTGTGCTATTACATAATAATATACGATAACACATATCTGTTAAAAATCCAGCTATTGGACCTGCATTAGTGTGCTAGATTAATGTATGAATGTTACAATACATAATACTGAGATTAATAAGAACCCAGACTTTAACAGAGTCTGCAGAAAAACCCAGAGAGTGACACAGAAACCGTATCTTCATTAACACAGAAGGATCTGACAGTAAAAAATGTTTTGTGCTCTTTACATCACACATTTCCGCTGCTATGCATAGATTTCAGGTTCAAATAGTTTGTAATATGTAGCTTTTCTAGCTAAACCCTGCACGCCCCTGAGTGTCAGTCCTCAGGGCCCACACACACAGTTCTATCAGAAGAGCTCACTCTAATCGATTCTTCTTTAGTCTCCTCATTTCTCTGTTTTCAGAGAGAAACACAAGAGCAAAGCTGCTTTTACACTGTATTATATTTGTTGTTGTACATTATTTGCTACCTCATTTTTGAGCTGCAAATTTGCACCGCTCTTGGTAAAATTCTGGTCATTGCTGAAATGAAATAGTTGCATCTTTGTTTGTTCATAAATATATAAATTGTAAATTTGCCACATTTATATACTCTGAGTCTGTGGCTGAGAGTCGGACCTGCTGTGTATGGATTCTGCACAATCCATGAACTGCTTATAAAGTTGACTGTTTAAGGTGGGCCACACCTCATGGCATCATGTATTATGCCTGTGCTCCCAAGTAGCTAGTAGTATTGCACAGCTTCACTGATGGCAAGAAATTTGCACCACTAAGCAAACAGATTTGCAATTTTTGCCAGTTTATAAAAGGTAATTGCCATATTATTACAAACAAACTGCATGTAATTGCTAAACTAGACCCCAGCTGATTATAGTCTGACTTGTATCTTATTGCCCTTTTATTACTGCAACTTGTGTTGAATAAATGGGCCACAGTCACTTTGAAGCTGTAACTCACTGCAAGTGGTTACAGACCTGGTGTCCATCTTCAAAGAGACCATTTGAAAAGCTCGATCACGAGCTGATTGCACACAGATGCAGACAGCTTGGTGGCTCCGAGGCCTCCAAACCTAGCATAGCTGAAACTAAGGCTAACAATAATGATCACATTAAGTACTGTCATAAAGATCAACTCAGCAAGTGAACAAAAGTGGTGTTTGCACTAATGACCAAAAATCAACAACAATATATAGAGTTGCATACCTATGTCAAGCAAACTACAACCAGAAAAAACATGAGGACTTTGAAACTAAAATCCAAAGTAAAAAACTGCTTCTGAAGGGAAACTCTGACTTAATATGCTGCCTTCATCATGAGTATCACTACCTTTACATCAAGGCATGTGTAGATCTGACTATACAATTGCTTTTTATGTAAACATGCTGCTTACATTTATTCTTATGCTGCATGAGACAGCAACCGTATTCTTTCTGTGGTGGTTAGAAAAGTAATTAAAGAACAAATATGAAAACAATGTTTTAGTCTTGATATCTTTTCTTGAACATAACCAACCCAGAGCATGTTAGGCTTGCAGACGTTAACATGCTGATGTACCCCAGTAACAAATGGACCACCATGGCACACTGCAAGCCCACGGATTAAACCTACCTCACTAACCTCAAATCCTGCTTCATGGTAGAGGCCTCTAATGAGGAATCCCCTCCACTTTTTTAAAAAAAAAAAAAGAAAAAAAAAAGGATATGCAATATAAGATCTTAATCGGCAGGATTTCAGTTGTATTAGTGAC
>VOQK01037409.1:15407-27238 GCA_015052645.1 Benitochromis conjunctus
GAATACCCGCACACACACACACACACACACACACACACACACACACACACACACACACACACACACACACACACACACACACTGGTTTCATGTCAAAAATAATTTGCTCACTGGTTGTATAGTCTCTATGCCAGATTGAATATATTTTTCATTGGCGTATGAATGTTTGATGTTGACGCCATTTATTTTTGTTAAGTTTAGAATGACATTAGGGTGGTGCAGCAGGGCCCCTTCTTCTCTCACTCTCACTGTATTAGTCACCTTTTTTTCTAACTCTAACAAACTGAACCTCACAAATAGACCTTGCAATTTGATTTGCTATTTAATGGATTTTAAGTAAAACTAGGTTGCTTCTACGAATGCTAATTTTGATTGGCCAGTCAGCCCAGCGCTGGGTGTATTTGATTGGTTTATCTAAGGAATTTTAAAAGGACTTATAGGATTTATTCGAATGCGATTTGAAGTAAACACTTTTCATTCAAGCTGGGAAAAGAGAGCGAGTGTGAGCGCACAGCTTTTAGAGTAATCTGAATTATTCAAATGTATGAATTATAATTTTTAACATCAGAGAGGTTTGTTAATGCATGCAGGTAATGGAGGCTGGGGATGTCACAGGAAATGACAGGGGTGTGTGTTTGAGAGAGTGTACGGGTTGGGGAGAGGAGGGGTCCATGTGTGTGACAAACACGTGCTGGGGAGCTGAGTGGGTTGGTCTGCGTGTCAGTGGGAAAGCATGGGTGTATATTCTTCTGGAGATGTTAGTCAAATCCTATTTACTGTGAACACTCAGCTGTTTAACCTCAGCTTTCAGTTTCAGCTTTAAACTTGGATAAAATATTGCTGCCGCTCTCTGTTTTGTCAGCACAGAGGATGCAGGGATGTGGTTTGTAAAATTTAAGGTGATGCTACTGGTTAAAAGCGTCTGGGGCTTTGTTACATGTGAGCACTGGAAAGTACTAGTAGTGAAGTTTGAATGAGAAGTCACAGGCACCAGCCATAGACATTAAAGGGCAGATTTAAAAACTGACAGTCAGCATGTAGTTTGATCCCCCCCACCCAAAAAAACAATACACGTCTTGATGCTCTAGAATGTTCTTTCCAGGAGTACATTTATATAGACATTAATAGACTTACGATTCAAGCCATTTAGGATGTAGAGCGTACTGACACGAGGACATTTTCAGACTGACTTGAGCATTGTGTACAGAAAAAAACACATCTTTGGATCTGTTTTTAACCCCCCAATTTTTACAACTGCATGTCGCCCACATGTCCAATTCTCTAAACACAATACCTCGAAAAGTTTTTAAGGAATTCCGATTACATTTGTAGGGCTGTAGAGTGTGGTCAAATGAGCATTGTGTAAAAATTTGACTTGGATCCGCCGAGGTCTTCAAGGTCAGCGTAATGATTTATTGGTCAGAACTTGATAATAAGCTTTAAAACTTAGAAACTATGATTCTATGAGTGTGGTGTGTGTTCTCATCATAAAGAAAGTACCATATAAATATTTAAAATGTGTCACTTTTGACCTCTGACCTCTCTTTCAATAGACTGAGCTGAAAGTCAAAATGATAGTATTGCTATATAGAGTTATTTAAAATGACAATAAGTTGGTAAGAACATGTTGGCATGGGATACTTTTTGAGTATAGCCATGACTATGTATATGACACTAACATGTTATAACTGTTTGAGCACATACAGTTTGAGCTACCTTGGCGGAGGTTTACACTCTCGGAGTTGTACTTGTTGGAGAGGACAAAAGTAGTCAAAATTGGGAGTAGTCTGGTCTTGTGTATTTATAGTAAACTTTATTGCATGTGTTACATGAAGTATCCTATCATATGTCACAGTTTCTGTACAACCCATTTACCGTCTCATTTAACAGTGATTCTACAGAATGAAAGACACGTTTTATAGCTTAAAGCTGTGAGACCTGCAGATATTCTCTCCTGTAAACATGGCGGCTGCCCCTGAGAAGTGTGATGGGAGACGAGTAGTCGGTGTGACAGCGAGGTGCCGGGGCTGTGCAGAGAGAGAACTCTATTTTCGTTGCGTTCCTCAAACCCCCACTGCGGCAGACGCCTTGTCATTTTTGTCTGTCAGTAGGGTGTTTTTGAAATGGCCTTGTCTAAAACAGGATGTGACGCTTCATAGAAACAGACACACTGCTATCATTCCCACATGACACACTACATTAGTGTGTGACATGCATCTCAGCAATCACAACACAGCTTGAATTTTTGGCTCTAGCTGGTGTTGGCATAATGAAAACACACGACATGAAACCTCCTATCACCAATATTTCTCTCTTTTTTTTTTCTTTTTTCTACAACTACCAGCTGGTGCTTTTCTCCCACATACAAATGATTGATGCACTAAATTCTAAAAGGGCTTGTTCCGGTGCTGGAAAATCCTTAAAACTTCTTGAATATCCTTGAATCTTAAAGTGTGTGAAAGTAAATGGTTTCCGCATTCATTATCTAATATAATACTATCAGAGTGACGGTTTTGTGTTAGCATCGCTTAAACAAAAAGAATAAACAGGTTAGAGAGATGTTATTTGTTTTATTGCGCTGCAATATATGGTGAAGGTGACTCCACTCTAGTTCGTGGCTTGAGTGTGATCTTAATGCCTTTTCTGATGTAAGCCATTGTGCTCATGTAGGGAAGTTTATTTAAGTTGGACATTGAATGACTTTTGGTTATTTGGGAGGAATTTAGACACTAAATAGAACTTCTCAGCCTTTTTTCAGACATTTAAAGTGATACTGAGCAGCAGAGTGAAAGTCTTAACTTTTATTACTTTATTATAAGGTCAGCAGTTTTCAGTCAGAAATAACTTCTTTCATTTCTGAATAATGATCCTGTTTTTTTTTTTTTTCTCTGAAAGACCGATCCCAAAGACGTATCCCAAGCCCAAACAGCAAAAGAGAGAGGTCTTCTTTCCATACTTGGAAATGTAGTTTTAAGTAGCCAATGGCATCCTGAATTAGAATGTCCCATTTAGTAGTGCCATTCATATAACAATTCTGCAACTCCTGATCATGCATCATATGTTCATCTCCATAAATATGCATGGTCCTTGCACATCAGCTTGTACATGAAAGACTATCTGCTGACTCTAGTGGCCTTCATGCATGCTTCTGCATGACAGCGCCGTGCATGTGACATCTTTGTTATTGTTCTTTTCGTCCATGTGTATCAGTTCAGGGACATAACCAGCTCACGCTAAGCTCTGATAATGGACAAATTTCACAAATGACGCAAACGGCCAAATTTAAAAAAGAAAAAAAGAAATTTTTAAAAATCTAGTCTGAGCAAAACATCTGAGCACAAAGGCTTTTGTGTAGCAAAGGCTCTGGACTGTCTCGAGTCAATAAGGACTAGGAAGGCAGTCGGCTGATACTTCTGTTTGCTGCCTGGATGCCTCGGGCTGTTTTGTGTTTGAATAGAATATGGAATAAAATATTCATTTGGATTTTACTTTTTCCTTGTAATATCAGGAGACTTCACAATAGCATATATACTTTAAAAAAAGCTCCTTTTCTTTCAGGTTCAGAAAATCTATATGTAATATTAGATTTGTATGGTGGTGAAAAAGCATTACAGATTTTAGAAGGGCTTGAAAAACAGTTTTAAAATTTTAAGTATTGAACTATTTAACTCCAACCCCCCAAAAATGTATTAAGATGATGAAAAATATACCTACAAATGTTCAGATATCATCTGCTTTTCCCCCCACATGACTCCTGGCATCAGTGGTGAAAGAGATATTAGCAGAAATGGCACTGCTTAGTTTCTTGGTTCCAGCTGGATGACATATGACAGATAGCCACAGATAGACGGACAGATATGTGGGCTAGGTTGTTGGCTAGCTCCTACATCTGTGACAGGTGTCAGCTCATGTTTACCTCTGCTGCTGCAGCTATGAGACACATGGACAGACAAGGCTGCCAAAGTTTGCCAGGAACGACCCTCTATGGGTGAGTGGTCCGTCTAAGTCAGGTGTTCAAATTAAAGTTTTGTGCGTTTGAATTGCACCTTTGCTCTGCTGCTTGGCTCATTACATTTCTTGCAAAGGCTGTGGAATAATGAGTGCAATGTGTTACAGGAAACCAAAAGAAAGCTATAAATTAACACACTCACAAGGTCAAACACAGATGAAAATATGTGTATAGATACAGATGGGTATGTAATGTAAATTGTAAACATGCCATTCATTGAGATAAAGTAGATGGGGGTAGTAAGATTAAATAAAACCTCTCGCTGGAGGTGAACAAACAGAGAGACTGAAATATTGATAGGAGAGCATTGATCATAGTTGAGTCACCAAAGAGTCGTCTATTAGGAAGAGCATGTGGAAAACTGCTGAGCATGCAAGCGCTAACACAAATTTCCGGTGTGGAGGCACTCACATTCATTATTCACAGAGAAAGCCCTCTCAGAGAAGCTGAAAATGGATTTTCTGAATCGCTACCAGGCCGATAGCTTGCTGATATTTTTCACTGAGATGTGGAGGTTCCTCCATGTGTGCTCTTACTGAGTAATTGTTCAGGCTCCAGCAACAGTTTCTCATACTCTGGATGTTGTGGAGCCAGCAAACTCATTAAGAATTAAACACAATAAGTTACTCGACTTAATTTGTTGTGAGGTCTGTTTTGGTATTTGTTTGAGTGTTTAACTGAAGCAAAACACAAATTAAAGAGCAGACGCAGAAAACTTCGGCTGTGTGGAATACAGTTTTTAAAGATCCGGTGTAATGGTCTGTGCAGCAGACGGGGAAATGCTGAGAGCTTAACTATCGGAAACTAATGAATCCAGCTAAATCAGGAAAAGCTCCTTTGCACTTCTGTGACATTGTTATATACTTCTCAGTGCACATATGAAGCAGTGTGTGGTTTTGATTGGAGATCTTTACCTCTGCATGGAGATCAGATTTCACAAATAAAAGTGCCTTTATAACAAACAGTTGTAATATGTTTAACGTTTGTCTGCTGTTTTGTAATTGCGTTTGTTAGTTGACGACAAAAAGTATTTGATAGAAAAGTGGTCTAATCCTTGTTAAAAATCAGTATCTCAATTCAATTAATCTCTGTAGCATTTTGGTGTAATTAATAGAGCCGGGTGGTGTATGTATATCGCCCGATATTTGTTATTTTCACATGGATTGGTATCTGAATTTCTAACAGTCGATAAATGAAAGTGAAGAAAGTAAATCTCTGTACGGGATGGAAGCAGGTTTGTTCATCACATATCACTTTGAAGCGGACGGCTCGCCCCTTGCAGATATTCCAGGCTATGGCTGTCTTGGTGACCCTCTGATGTATTTACTCCTTTATGTCAATCGACAGTATCCTTCACTCTCATTGGCAGTTGCTTCATGTGTGCACGCAGCTTCAGGAGGAGCTGGGAGAAACACGCTTAAACCATGTTATGAGTGGTGATGTCGCATAGTTGGTCCACCAGAGGCAACTTCTCTGTTGGCAACACATGTTTGGAGTGATACAGATAAAACAACCGGCTGGTCTGAGCACAGCTGGGCAAACAAGTAATCCCAGAATTGTTGAAAGAGTCAAACAAGTTTATCTTCCACCTCCATCGGCGCATCGTCTTCATAAGGACTCATAAGTCACTGCACATAACAAATCTATTTATGTTTCTTGTGTCTAAAATAAACACCGGTTAAAAAATGAATAACTGATTTTAATATCAGTAACGGCATTTCTAATCCTGTTTCCATCAGGCTGTGTTAATAACACTGTTTCAATTTAGCTGCTTCACTGTGAGTGGAATAAGCACTAAGACACTCAAATGGAAGTGTTTTTCTTGCTATGAAACCCAACAATAAAGGAAATTCAATGAAAGAAGATTATTAATTCATTTTTTGATTATTAGGATAACATGGTGAAGAGCCAATTAGATCATGATGTATGCGCAAATCGACGCTGCTCATCATGCGTGGACATGTCGGCGTGTTGTGCGTGTATTGGAGTGTGTGGCTGTGCGCTCAGTCCAGGCGAGTTGAAAGCTACTGATGCTAAAGAAGAAAGCGAGGCACGGTTCGTTTCTACTTTTTCTTTTTTTTAAACCTCTACAGTGATACCATATTAAACATGTTTGTGACAGTTTGTTCTTCCAGTGCAGCTAAACTGCTGTCGTCCTTCACTTGCGTTCCTGCCTCTGCATTCTCATTTGACCTCTTTTAATTCTTTCCCTAGTCTGGACAAAAAAGACAACAGAGGGTGGTGTGCGTGCGTGCATGTGTGTGTGTGCGCGTGTGTGTGCGTGTGTGTGTGTAGCATCTTGTCCTGTGATTTAGTGCCAAGCTGGCAGCAGAGAGTAGTGAATAGGGGGCCCATTTCACACAAAGAGGGCACATACACACAAACACACAAAACCCGCCGTCAATGCCACACTGCAGGCCACCAACCACACACCTGGCACGCTGCTATTATGTCACCAGCGTGTTGTGTATCCGTGTGCACAAGTGTGTACGTGTGATTGTGTAAGTCCAGCAGACACCATCTGCTCTGTACTCCGTGAACTTGTGTCCACACCTCTCCTCTCCCTGTTCCACTTCACCATGACATACTTTGACAAAAACACAAAAAGCACAAACTACACTTGATGATCCTACTGTGTACTACTAAATGCTTTATATTCAGAACGTACATTATACTTTAATCTGACTACATTAATTGTACCTATACTTGTTGTATGAGACTTTCATCATATCTGGCTATTCTGTTGTCATCATACTAACACACAAGCAAACATAGTAAAAGCATTTTGATAAAGCTGTCATCACACATACGACTGCACGAATTGAAACAGATTATTTCTATTTTAGAGTTGAGTCTATGAAATAAACACGTTTGAGTTTTAATGTTATTTCCTTTAACATTTTTCTCACTTCTCTTTCCTGTTATGTCACTTTATCTTCTCTTCATGCCTCCTCAGCTCAATCTGTTTTTTTTTATTAATACATTTTTGACTTTCTGTAACCTGAAGTCGGCGTGTGCTACTGTATTTAACTGCTGTGGAGAACTGTGTGGGGGGAGGGGGGAGCACTTCCCTTTTCAATCAATAGGTGGCAGTAGGACACTTGGATTAGGACCCAGACCATGTGCTCGCCTCGCTGGTCTTGTTATTGTCTGTAGAGCTTTGCACACATGCCCACACTGTCTCTCGCACACTCTGAGAGTCAGCTTGTGTCTTAACTGCTGTAAGTCCTCTGACTCACATTTGGCTTTTAGTTCCTCCTCGCCAAAATGTGTGCCTGCGCTTCTGTCTGTATGTGTGTGGGTTCCCTTTCCCAAGCAGCTAAGCACACTACTGCGATGTTGTTTACTTGCCAACTTCCTCCTTGTTAGTCCATGTGAATCACAAAAGACAACAAATAAAGTGACACCCTCTTTCTTTTGTTATTGTAGCCTTATAAATATTCGTAATGGTTTCCCGCTTAAAGAAATTATTTCATGTTTTCTTATTTTTTCTGGTGGTGATGGTGGGTAGGGGGGCAATCATCTTTTCATTTCCCTTGTGATCTTTCATCTTTAGTCAAGTTCTGTAATGATGCCACAAAAACAAAAAAGTACTGGTTTTATTTTTTTGTTTTTTGGTCTTAGCCTTTAATTACATCATATCACAGCATGACTTAAGTTAATTTATAACTTATTATGCTGTTGTTTTCCTAATTTCATCACTCTGTTCTGGTACAAGGAGTTATGAAAAACAGTCACGTATGATGGTGGATACTGATCTCCGTTATCGGTCAAGTACAGATTGTGCCCTGTTACCTAGTGTCGTACCTGAGATTTCATTAAAGGAAAAAATAAATCATTTTTCAGTCGAGTTTTACTGGAAAGCCTGTGAAAACCACAAGGTTGTTTCCATAGTCCCAGTGCAAAACGAAACAAAGGAGAAGCCACAAGTGGCTCAAGTCCTCAAGTTTGTCTGCTTTGAAGTCCTGTCTCAGAGGTTTAAAGGCAGAAGGAGCTGAGATTAATTGGGCTGTTTAATCTACACAGTTCCTCTGTAAGCTTTTTGTCAGTGTCACAAAACAAAAAGCCCTTTAGATATCCTGAGGGCTTAAAGTTTTTACCGTGTGGCATATTTGTGTCAGATGGATTTCTGAGTGGGAAGACTGCTTAAGATCAGTGAAAGTTGAGTACCAAGTTTCTTATAGCAGCACAGCAACAGATTCATTTAGGTTTTTTTTTAATGCAATAAACAGTGTCTTTATTGTTTATAATTTTGTCTTTATTGTTTATAATTTTCAGGTGGAGAGAAGCCTGCTTTCTTACTTTATGATAATTAAACTGAAGAACAGCTTGTCATCTAACATCTGTCTTTATAAAACACAATAATCAAGCAAGCATAAGTCTGGGAAATCATTAGCTAGTCCTCTGACTTAGTCTCTGTTATTTAGGGCTTCCAGCATAGCCACCTGATATTGGACCCATGAGTTCTTGTTCTGTCCGCAAAAATATTAATGCACAAATAAATAAATCATTATCAGATTGTGGCCTGTGTTTTTGAGTTTAATTGATAGATATATATAGATAGATATATAGATATAGATATATATATATCTATATCTATATATCTATATCTATATATATCTATATATACACACACACACGCACACACTTTTTTTTTTTTTCTTTCTTTTTTTTTTAAAATAGGCTGTGTTTATGTGACCACTCCAGGGTGTACCTCACCTGTTACCTCATGACAGCCCCCCTACCCCCCCTGGAGATTTTTGGGGGCGACTTGTGGAATCCATGTAAACACAAAATTAAATACAGTATAATTTCATAAAATAGTTATGGAGATGTGTTTTGCCTTAATGGATATCAAATTGAAAATTTACTTTCCTTAAACTTGAACTTTGGTTTCCACCAGCTCAACAGGGAAGTCTTCTGGATCTGTAGCTACTAAGTGCTTTGATTTTTTCATCCATCCATCCATCCATCCATCCACCCATCCATCCATCCACCAACCCACCCACTTACTTCTGCTCCGGGGCCGGTTTGTGGGGACAGCAGCCTAAGCAGAGAAGCCCAGACATATCTCCCCAGCCACATCCCCAGCTTGTTCGGGAGAACACTGAGGTGTTCTGAGGCCAACCAAGAGATGTAATCGCTCTAGGATCTCCTGGGATTACCTCTTGGCCTCCTCTAAGTAGGACATACCCAGAACACCTCTCCCAGTAGGCACCTAGGAGGCATCCTTCTCAAATGCCTAAACCACCCAATCTACTGGGTCCTTTCAATTTGGACGAGTAGGCCCTCTTTAATGACTGAACTAAAAAAGCTAGTTTCCAGGATCGCATTCTTTCAGTCACAACACAAAGCTCAGAACCATAGGTGACGATAGGGTTAGGGTTAACCCTAGGTATAACCCTAACCCGTACCGCTGCAGTACGAGCTGGAGGCCGCCACCCAATGAACGCAACAGAATCACATCATCTGCAAAAAGCAGAGATGAGATTCTCAGTGACATAAAACCAAAAAGCTGAACTATGCTAAACTGCTTAGTTTAGCATATTGCAACTGTTGGCGAACGTGAGACCCTTTTTTAATGTGGAAAGATTTTTTACATTAAATTTATGCTTCTTGCTCTTATGTCCCATTTTAGCTATTAGGCAACTGACAGACAAACTTCAGGCTTTAACTTCACTGCTTTTTTTTCCTCCCCATGACCCACAGAAAAATATAAACAGTCTGTCTGTAGTAGTGTTCCATGCAAACAGAAGTTTTTGGTTACCAAAGGCAAGGTATTGGCCTCCTATCTTTTTCCATACACACTTCACACGTCCATCCACTTAACACATCACAATTAATTGGTAGTTTACCTGTAATTAACAAGAAACCCACATCATGTTTTGTGATCAGTGCAACTCATTACTTGTGAAAGACCGAGAAATCATGTCTGCGGCTGTTTTTCTGCCTAAATCGTTCCATCACTTCACACGCTCACTAATGGCTCTGTTTACTCGTCTTTTTCTTTACCGACGCTGCTCTCTCACCCTGTCATTACAACTTCTTTGATCTTCCTCCTTCTTCAGTCACTGGCACGGTCTTCCTCGTGTCCTGATTGTTCGATATTGGTTCAAATCCGTTTTCCTTGCATTGTCGATTTGTTGTGTACATTTTTTTGTTTCTGAGAATCTCTGCTTTTTTCTTTTCTTTTAAAATTTTTTTAAGAATGTGTTCTCACTTCAGAACTGTAACCTTTTTCGTTTTTTAACAGTCTCTCTATTTGTTGGTAATTTCTCTGTTCTTCTATCAGAGTTTACTGCCTAATTTTCAACCTGTGTTAACTTTTGTGTATTCATATTAGATAAAAAATTAACATTGCTTGTGAAAAGCCTAAAACCCAATTTATTCCTAAAGGGGACGTATCATCAGCAACTCATTTCTTTCCCATTTAGCTTAAGGATTTGGGAAAAACCAAGATAGAAATGTTAACCCTGAAGTTGTTTATTTATTCTTCAGTTTTAAATGAGTTTTAAATGATCCATGGTGGGATGAGGTTGTGTTGTGTGTGGATTCATGATATAATTTATTAATCACGATTTTAGCTGTTTTAGTGCTTTTACATTAAATGTAATGGCTTCAGGCTCACATATAACAAACATATTTGTACATTCATTCACTTATTAATTTAAATTAAAACTACTACTGTCAAACTGCTCAAAACGGGCAAAGAGAGAATATTTTATCAGTAAACTAGACTTACCAAGGTACTCGTGCTTTGTTAGATAAATGTAATGTTTAATAAGTCATATTCTTTTTTTTCTTTTCTTTTTTTTTAGGAATCAAGAGAAGTTTAAAAAGTGCCTGTATTTGGCAAACATGTCCTCATGTACTCTTATTCCATAAAAGAACACCCACATCGTCTAAGTGGAGTTTATTTATTTATTTTTTTTAACCTAGTGTAGTTTTTGTGTATTTGTGCATACGTTTGTGTTTGTCCTTCTCTGATATATATTTTGATACCATCAGGGGGTCTCTTCACACCCCCTGCAGGAAGCAGTTCTCACATAGTGGACCGCCCGTTGTTATAGCCACGAGCTCCTGGTGTTGGGTGACATGAAGGGGCTACAGGGTAGACAGCTGATGCACATGCACATACTTACGCAAACATAGCCGAAGCTTGCTCACAGAAATGTTTTGCAAATGCTGGAAACTGCTGAATGTGTCCTCTAGGAAATGTTCCCCCAAACGGTTTTAACTCGAACTCTTTGTGCTTCAGGTAGTGCATGTCATTGCCCCTCGATAAACAACCTTTGTTCTGTCCCACTTCGGTTCAAAGATAATTTCTCCATCACATGTACTGTTCAAAAGCATCTTCTGTTGCATGTGTCATTGTTTGGCAGATAGAAATGGGCAGAAAGTTGATCATCATTTTTGTTTTTTACTCAGTCTTCATCCCTCATGTCTGAGCTGTCATTTTAGCATCAAAAATTCATATTCATTTTGTAGCATTCCTGTTCAATGAAGAGTCAACAACATTGCTACCAGCAATGCTGGCAGTGGCTTTACACATTCGTAAAGCTTGCTTTATGGCAAAACCGTTAGATACAATCCATGAAATTATGTTTATGCTTGAAATGGTGGTAGAACCAGGACATAACAAAGCCGGGTAATTCTCAGGACATTTTTATACCTGTAGTTTATTTGCCCTGAACTAAATCAGCTGATGAGTCTAGTGCAAGGGTCATCAGTAGTAGTAGTAGTAGTAGTAGTGTTTCACTACTAGTTCACTTGCTTATGTTAGACTATGTGCTAGCAAAAACACTAAATCGCAAGTGTTTTC
>VOQK01037414.1:7433-21446 GCA_015052645.1 Benitochromis conjunctus
GTTCGCAGTGCAGCTCTGTGCTGTAGCCCACTGGCGCCTCTGGTCTCTTACTTACAAACAAAGCGAACATGAATACATCTCAGCCAAACCATAAAAAAGGAGAAATTGGTTTGATTTATGCAACCAAAATCCCTCAAAGTATCCCAGAACCTGCAGGTCTGCGCAGATATAGCTTTTACAATCAAATACTGAAACACAGTTCATCTTCAGCTTGCCTGTTTTGTCTTGATTGTCTTTTTAAGTCCGAAAGAAACCCTTGCCTTGCCATTCCCCACTATTTAATTATTCAAAAATCATTCTTGCGTGTTCACCTATAATAGTCTTTTTTGACTTTGTGATTGCGTTTGTACCTCAAACTCAGTCAAAAGGATCTAGTAATCCCATTTTTTTTTCTTCTCAGGCTCAGGGCTACCAGAGGTGAGAACCATGCTGGCGGGCATTGAAATGCCTCATTATTTGTCTCTCACTAATTTGTTTTCCAAGTTCTTGGGCCTTATCTGTACACTGGCTGCTGGCAGCACTGTTTTCCTTGGCAAAGTGGTAAGATGACTCAGCATGTCTTTTTGTTATTGAGAATGCGCAGCAGTAATGTAATTATTTTGCTAATGGTGTGTTTTCTGATTTGTTGTGACGGTTCTGTATATTTACCTCGAAACATCAGGGTCCATTTGTGCATCTTTCCACCATGGTGGGAGCTTACCTGAGCAATCTCTGCACTCTCATACAACGTGATAAGAAGGTAAAGCACAGAGAAGTAACTAAAAAAGGAGAAGGAACCTATTTTCATGCTGTACATTAAAACAGTCTGCGTATGTTAGAAATAATGCTCATTTTTATTGAACTTTTCTGATATTTAAGCCCAGAAACTTTGCTGTCTTGGACCTTTCAGTAAAAAAAGAAAAAAGCTTTGATAAACCCTGTATATTGCATGCCAAGTACCAAACACTAGGCAAACATAGTCAGAGATGATTTAGTGGTACCGCTGAAGCTCAGGTGTTAGAGCAGGTAATCTACCAATCACAAGGTAAGTGGATTAATCCCTGACCCCTCCAGTCCACCAATCCAAGCGTCTTTGGACAAAGTACTGAACTTTTACTTGTCTCCAAAGCAGTATAAGTGCGTAGGCATAAATAAATGTTTGATCGGGTGAATGAGCCTTTTAGTAGAAAGTTGAGTGCTCACCATGAGTGGAAAGGTGCTGTATAAATCCATTTAGTGGTTAAATTGACTGAGATTTAGAATTTAGTGAAAACCAAGATGCTGCAAAAGGAGTGTGAGCACTGGATGTCATCATTTTGCTATAAATACAACCCCTAATCTTTTTGCACAAATAACTCTGACTCAGAATCTATTTGCTGTCTTCATCTCTGTCTGCTTACCTCATTGAAACACAGTTAGCCCTTGGGTCAAGATCAAGGCCTAACTTCTGACAAAGATACCTGCTAATTCATGCTAAGTACAGTAAAAGTAAATGATGTACAGTTAAAACACTAGAACTTGTCTACAGTCTTCCTGGACAGTCTGCTAGTACAGTTAACACACACACAGCCCATTATTTGTCAGATAATTCCATTAAAAATGCTCAAAAGGACACAAACATTTTTGAGAAGTCCAGGTCAGTGCTGAGGTGAAGCCTTGCCAAAAGGCGCTAACTGCAAGTGGCCGGTGTCATTTTCCACCTGTCAGCCAAAGCTCCCATAAGCAAATCATGCAAACTTCAACCCTCGTGCAGTTGTCCTAAATGGGAAAATCAGCTATAGAAACCAAAACCGCTTTTTGTTTCAGGCTGCAAACATTTTTATTTCTGCTTTCAACTCGTTTTAAAGTGGAGGTCTATGGGGGATGACTCAATTTTGGAGTCAGCCTCGAGTGGCCGTTTCAGGAACTGCAGCTTTGGAGACATTAGGTAAAATGAATCGCATGGAAGGACAGAAATAATTCCCGTAAAGACAGAGTAATATTTACAGGACACACACACACAAATACAGAAAACACAATACAAGAACATAGGCTCCCTACATGCTTGTTAAGACCTGAGTGATAGCTGAACGTTAAGGGCTTTGCGTTTGATTCTTCCCCTGTTTGGAGGGGGACTCCAGATGGACTCAGACATTGTTGTGAAATGTTTCTCTGGACAACAATAAATGAAATCCTGCGTTCTTTACAGCATAAAAGTCTGAAAAGCTAGACGGCATAATACAGTATGTGTTTCTTGTAGGAGAAAGCATCTGGACAAATGCTGGTTGTATCTGCCGGGGTCGGGGTAGCCAGCTGCTTCGGAGCTCCCATTGGCGGTGAGAAAGTCAGGTTGAGCTTTACGAATCAATAAGTTTATATGTATCTGCTCACAGCAAATCTGTTTTTCACGCAGTTACTCGGGTAATGCTCTTTTCTACCTTTGATTTCCCTTTTGCAAGCTTCACAAAGTTGCTGTTCCCTTTTATCCTCCCTCACCCATTTTTGGTCCCTCATCGTGTTTGTGTATGTTCCTCCCTCACCTCTTCCTCCTTTGATCACCTCTCCGCCTAATATTTTGATCTTCTTACCTCTGTTTATTTCTCTTTTGCATCCTTGCTGGAGGTTCATTGCCAAAGGTTTGTGCTTGAAGGATAATCTCAAAATGTCACAATTTACATAAAACAGCAGGCGGTCTATTAACACCTGAAATATACACCTATTTCTGTTGGCACAGAAATAGGTGTACAGAAAGGGCTACTGCCGTCGCATGCAAAATGTCATCTGCACCTTATTCCTTTGTCTCTTTGCTCCTCTTCCCCTGCAGGTGTGTTGTTCTCTGTGGAGGTGATGAGTTCTCACTTCGCCCTGAGGCATTACTGCCCATGCTTCTTCTCAGCAGCCTGTGGGGCGTTGACCTTCCGACTTTTAGCAGTGTGGGGTGGAGATGGAGGTGATGGATGCACTAAACACCACTCGCTCCTTAGTCAACAAAGAGTGTGTTTACTTTAGAGCCACAGAAAAAAAGCCAAATAAAGCCTAGAAGAAGAAGAAGAAGAAATGCCCCCAAATATGGGAAATTGTTGTGTTACAGTGGCCAAAAAAGAGAGAAGAACATGGTTCACTAAATCAAAATCTAAATATTATAAAATGAAGAGCTTAAAATAAATGCACGCATTGTGTTTCTGTATTGGTGCTTGTGGCAGTGGAGCTGAAACAGATGTCAGAGAAAATGTTCAGCAGTAAGTGGTGCAGAGGGTCCGGATTTATTAATTATCCACAGCCTTTCACCAGACAGACAGACAGACAGACAGACAGTGTGTTGATTCAAACTGGATTCAAACACCAAATTCCTGCAGGGAGTAATAAAGTTGCTTTCCAGCAGCTAACAGCTCAATATTCAGGCCACAGTAACACCTCCTCACAGCAACAGGTCCTAGGTAATAGGATGATAATGACTGAAGTTCTGAGGTTTTACTCAGACTTACAAGGACACTGTGGTATTTCTTTTTTAAAAGCTGGACCACTTGACACCAACAACTGCGTGGGACAATAATGACATTTTAAACATAAGTGTCCTACATTATACTGGGCCACCTACACGCTACACCTACAGGAGCTGCTCAGCTGTGGAAACAGAAGCCACGAAGCTCCAACCACATAGTTTTTATGCTGATGTTAATGCCAGAGGAGGTTTGGAAGTCTGCAGTTACTGAGTCAGCAGAGCGGTGGAGACTTTTTTACACTGTGTGCTTTTAGTACTCGGGACCGTGCTCTGTAACTTTACATGGAGTTGCTGTGGCTCCTAAATACTTCTACTATGCAGTAGTACCACTAACAGCTGATCATGTCATGGTCCTGGGTTGCTGTCCCAGTATTTCTAAGTTAAGAACCTTTTAGTTTTGGTTATTTTTTAATACTAGTGTTTACAGTTGTTTTATGTTTTCCCTTTGGTTTTCCTGGTTTTGTTTATATTTAAGTTGTTTCAGTTCATCCTGCCTCCCTTGTATTTTCTGTATCCTGTCTGTCTCAATCTCTGTGTTTGGTGTTGCTTGTCTTGTCACTTCCTGTTTTATTTTGACGGATATTCGTCCCCTGTGCCTTGTTTTAGGTTCTACTTCCCTTGTCATCCCTGACTTGTCCCTGCTGCTTTCCCCATCTGTTTCCCCCTAGCCTCATGACCTTTTAAAGTTATTGTCTCAGTCTCCCCTTGACCTTTGTCAGGTCGCCCCACACAGCAGCTTGTGACAGATCATGGACGCAGGGAAATTGTAACATCCACTTAAGAGTATCGCACTGGAATTCAGTGAGCTCTTCAGAACGACCCATTCTCTCACCAATGTTTGTGAAGGCAGACTGCGTGGATAGGTGCTTGATTTTTCTGAGCCTGTGGTAACTGGACTGAAAACACCTGAATTGAGAGAAGACACTGTGTGGGGCCTGTTGCTTTTGTCTGCATGACGGCAGTGCCTTTACTGCCTGCAGTGCACCAATAGTCCACCAGTGGGCAGAAGATGTATGTCACTACAGCTTTTTCAGAGGCCTATTGATCATGTTGATTACATGGATCTCTCAGAAACTCACGTGTCAGACTGCCTGACATAAACAGACTCTCCATCTCTCTCATGGTGTTCATCATGAAGATGTCTCATGCTGAAGAAAATCCTTAATTAAATGCAATATTTTCTTTTTATGCTGCTGATTTCATTTCTTTCTGTTGTCAGTAATGTTGACAGCTATATAATAACTCGCCATGTCAAACATCAACTTTGGCAAAGTTAGTGGAAACATTTAAGTTGGCAGACTGTAAAATCCAATAAATTCTCAGTGCAGTAATGTGAGGGAATATTAAATCCTGAAAGGCTGTGGGGGAGATTGAAGTGATGCAATTTGTTTTATGTCCACAGAGACTCTCCAGGCCTTGTTCAGAACTAATTTCCCCGATGCTTTACCTTTCTACCCGCTGGAAATTCTGCTGTTTGCTTTCCTGGGGTAGGTTTATTTTCACAGTATCTGCATAATCAAACAGGTCCTCTTTTATTCTCTGTCTGACAGATAATCCCTGACTTCTGGCATTCGTATTCATATTAGTCATAGTGAAAACCAGCTGTTTTTCCTGCTGTACCAATTAGCATTCCAATTTTTTTTATTCTCATCTCAACCATTTTCTGGCTGCCTCCTCCTTCCCATCACTTCGCCAGGTCTAATGACTTCCGATAGTCTGTTGCCGCCTGGATTAAAATTAGCCTCTCGTCTCTCACTGTGGATTGTGTCACTGTCTGGAAACAGGCTGCTGTGTGGCGCTGTGAGCTGTTGCTACCTCTTCTGCCATCGGTGGATCCTGCGTTTCACCAAGACGAACCCAGTCTTCATCAAGATGCTGACGACAGAGTGAGCGCTCTTTGCAACCCGGAATCGTGCTGTAAAATCCGGTCGACAACTTATTTGCCTTTTTTTTTTTTTTTCAGATAGAAGCAAATATTTGTAGAGTAACACACTTTAAACCTCTGAAAGCATGGACTAGAGTAGATAGAAAATGTTAGTTTATGTAGAGGTCAGACAGATAATTTCACTGATTAAAACATAATAAGCTAATGGAATGACCCAAATGCCTGTATTTTGCAGGAAGGGTCTGTACTCAGGCATGGTTGTCTTCTTCCTGGCATCACTGACGTTTCCCCATTTTGCTGGTCAATACATGGCTTCTAAGGTGGGCATCAGTAGCACTGTTCCTTCATTATAATGCACTTTATTCTGAGTCAGTCCTGTGTATGCTGCCTTGCTCTCGTCCTCCTGTAACTATTAATTCACAATTATAGTCTGGAACAATTTCACTACTCACTCCAACACTTGACACGAGCCTGATCAGTCATTCTAACGTCATTGTTTAACTTCATTACTAGCTCAAACACAGTGTTTGTGTTTGTCATTACTTTGCTCTTCCTTAGCCCTTCTCAGCTGCTTCTTCCTCTTTGTGTAGAATATCTTGGGACCTTTATTTCTCCTTTTTTTTGATAAATTGTACATCATTACACTCACCACAGAGGCTCATTTCACTTTTATTTCTGTCAGGGTGTCTGCTCACAAGTTTCTTGAATGAGTCCCAGTTCTAACATGAAGAAGAAACTTTTCCTGTTTCCTAATTCCATTTCCAAAGCTCTGATTGACTCCGCTGTTTTTTTCCAATCAATAAAATAATAATCATAATAATCCCATTAAGCTAAGTTGAATATCAGTATCACATTAGAATGAACCTAATATCACTAATATCGGCATAGAAATGTTCTTACCTCTGTAAAAGAAAATTCTTTAAAAAGTGCATTTGAAAATGACTGTCATGTGCACCTGTGCCTGTTTCGTCCTCATCACCGTGTGTATGTTAGTGAATCAGTCTAAACCAACAGGTCTGTGCAATCTGCATACCATCAGCTACAACTCATCGTGTCTCTGCAAAAGGAAACTCACATGAAGTGCCCGACAGGAAAAGCTTTCCAAAGTGTTTCCAATGGAGTAAAAAGCAAAAGAAGAAGCTAAGACTGAAAATTTTGGGGAAAATATTATTATTAATATTATCGTCATCGTTATTATTACCGGTACTAGTAGTAATGGTTGTGGTTGTAGTAGTCAGTTTAAAGACCTGTTTAAATTATATAAGAAGGCTTTCATCATTTGTTTGTATGCATCTGAGGCGGTTCTAAATTTGTTTAAAGGGTACAAACAAATTCAGAAAACACTACTGAACCACTGATTAATTATTCCATGAAAAACTCTTGGATATGGGTACCAGTTTAGGCAGTGGGGTGAGCAGGCCATCTGCCACAAGGCTAAATGGAGCAGCCTGGGTTCAGCTCGGACATGAAGCCCTTTGTTTTTCCCCACTCTCTGCCCCAGCTTTGCTGCCTGCTCTCCACTGTGCTATCTTATAAAGGCCCAAAAAAGCCCAAAAATTAATGTTAAAAAAAAAATTGTACACACAGTTTACATGCAGGTTTGTGCAAACTAGAGATGTGAGATACTGCAAATTTTTGGTATCGATCCATAAATAAAGGGCCAGTATTGCCGTTACCAATACTTATATCGATACTTTTGACTTATAAAGGCAGCTTATGTAGGGAAGAGCAGTGTGTAATGATTTATGAGATGAATCATCATGAATTTGCAAATTCTGATTTTGAAAACCACTAAATCACTGTGACTTTTAATTTCCACAATAATTAGTTAAGACAACAAAACACATACTTCAGCTTTTTGTGTATTTTGAATGTGTGGTCTGGAATGTCTGGAATGTAAATGTGCCTGTTTATAAAGCACTTTGTGTCAGCTTCTGCTGTTTAAATGTGCTATAGGTTATGAGTACAATAGACATGACAGCCAACACAAAAAAGTTTCGATATTTTTCGTGATAAATGTTTAAATTGTGGAGGTATGTAAAGACGAAACGAGAGATCCCAGTATCTTACTCCAGCTTTAATCACGGCTTCACACCACTGAACATACAAAACGCCAAAAACTAACACTCTCACTTCCCCTAACACTGGGTGTGAGTGGAGCCACAAAGTTATATTTTTTATTTCTTAAAAAATAATTTCTTTAACACAATTCAGTGGGCTACACGTTGCACTTAAAGGATAGAAACCAAGTATCGATCTGATACCAATATTGGCGTTTGTATCGATACTGTTGATATCTGGATCGATCCGCCCAGCTCTAGTGCAAACGCACTCAGTCTGTTTTTGTTTCATAATGGCATGTGTGAGGTAGTAATACTAATATCACTAATCTGTTAATCAGTACACCATGAAGGAGCTCCTCACTTCTTTCCTGGATAGCAGGCAGTGGACCTCACAATCCCACAACACCTCTGAGCCTTTGTTGGAGTGGAGCTCATCAGGGACTTCTGTCTACTTCTCTTTGGTTTTCTTTCTGCTCATGAAGGTACAGCCAATGCAAAGGTCAATGAAATCATCTTTTATTTCTGTCTAGGAATCCTAAGAAGGCACCAAACTCGGCTGCCGACTCCTCTTGTTCTTCTGGGCTGGGTCACAGCGACCCATAATTGGAATACAGTAATTGACATTTTCACAATGGAATAGGCAAACTAAAGGCTGTTTAACCTTTCAGGATGAAATGTCTTGTGATGCTTGATGCTCACTCATAGCAACGCTGCGGGTGGAAAGAATGGGTTTTTGACCTTTAACAGCTATTAAAGTAAAAGCCCAGTTACTGGTTTTAATCAGTCCCATTATGTGTCCGCACATCTCTTCTTCTCTTTTGTGTTTGAAGCAGACAGAACACCTTGGAAACACACAAAAAAAGAAAATGTGTTTAAAAGAAAATACTGGCCTGAGAACAGTCTGCGATACTCACTTTAGCAGGAACCAAAGAGCAATTCTCCCATTTCTGCATTTAAATGTGAAATGCAAACGCATATGATGAAATAATTTGTGCAAAAATGAGAGCAGTGCAAACACAGCCTGATGTGACTCCTCTGCTGTGTAAGTGGAGGTGCAGGGATGTGACGTTCTGTGTCTTTGTCTGTTGTGTCTGAGATGTGGATGTTGGTCCTCGCCTGCACCCTGCCTCTGCCAGCTGGATACTTCATGCCAGTGTTCATCTATGGTGAGCGTTTAAACTTTAAATTTAGATATAATGTCTCACTGCCATCCCCCTCTGCAGCAGTGTAAGCTATCTTTTTTAGAAAACCTTTCTTATTGGTCATTTGGTTTCTCTTTTCCAGGAGCAGCTATTGGCCGATTGATTGGGGAAGGAGCCGCTTATTTGTCTTCCACTGGACTGACTCCAGGCCAGCAGTGGGCCTCTGTAAACCCAGGAGGCTACGCACTTGCTGGTAGAAAAACCCGACCAGCCGTAGTTTGGTGCTGATATTTTACCACTTGTATTGACTTTTGCCTGAATGTCTGAAAGGGACAATCTTGCTTGCATTAATCAGTGTAATTCAAATTTTGCTCAACATTTTCCTAGAGCTACAATTTGAATCCAATATTAGCTAATAAGTTCATTTCTATCATCATTATGCTTTTTAACTTCAGAAAATCATGGGTGTTTATGTACATTTGCTGAAATGTGGCATTAAATTGAACAAAGCTACAATTCAAAGTGCATCATATGGTTTGTCTGCTTTAGGTGCAGCTGCCTTCTCTGGCGCTGTCACACAAACCTTGTCCCCAGTTCTCGTGGCTATAGAGTTGACTGGTCAGTTCAGCCATGCTGTACCCATCCTCCTGGCGACTCTGCTGGCCAATGCCCTGTCACGCTCTGGCCACTGCCCATCTTTCTATGATGCCTTGTCCATCAGCAAGAGGCTCCCACACCTTCCCTCTCTGAAGAAGGCAAGTCCTCAGTAAGTAAACACAAAGGGAAGCAAACCTCTGACTGTGGTGCTGAGATTGTTTTTGCATCTAGCTGAGCAGTACGTGTAATAACATTATATAGGTAAGAAAGTCTTATCAATGTATAACTAGAAACAAGCAATGTTTGAGCAAAAGATCAGTAACTTTATTGAAATAAGGCATGAAATTTTACTCTATTACTAAATTGCAGCTCAGAAATGGGGAAATGTGTGAAAACGTGAAAAAAAGCTGAATAAACAGATAAATAAATAAATATAAACTTTACAGTTCATATTTATAAAATATAAAGTTTGTCATAGTTAATTGTAGGTTTGCTAATTGCTGTTCAGGGCTTGTTGTTCAAACACTGTTTCACAGTGAAATATTTCATCAGTTGATGTGTAGATCCTCTGACTCTGAAATTGATCCTGCCGAGTATCAAAAGTTTCAACAAAACTCCGGTTAATGACTGAAACTATAAAACTATAATGTCAGAAATCCTTAACTTGGGTAAGGAAGCCAACCAAAGTGTAAATAAACATACAAGTATCACCTTTATGTATGGGTGTATATACGCTGCTCACAAAATGAAAGTAACACTTTTTAATCAGAGTATAGCATCAAGTTAGTTAAATGTCTGGATATTGATCTGGTCAGGTCAGTAACAGAGGTGGTTGTTCATCAGTTTCAGCTGCTTTGGTGTTATTGAGTTCCAGGAGACATGCAGTTACTGTAGGAGACAGGACCGCAGAAGGTCCTTAAACCATTAGCAGGACTGATGTCTGCTCCTTTGACAGAACAAGGATGTGCACTGCCATAGAATATCAGAGAAGAGAAGATCCCCCAGGACACCAGCCGTTGTCTTATTAGGAGCGCACGCCAACATTGTCAGGCTTGCATACAGCCTCGTGGGGGTCATAAAAACTACTGATTTGTGCAAAATCGACCAGCTTGCTGCCTCATTTTTGCACTTGAATTTTTGGTGTGTCTTTGAATTCAGTCCTCTGTAGTTTGTATTTTTGTATTTCCTTACTTTCATTGGAAACACATTACCCAGTCCATATCAGTATATCCAGCATAAATCTTTGATGTGTTTCGAAAGTCTTCCTTTAATTTTTCCGAGCAGTACACATACACACATATGTATGTATTCACATGCACTCTACTTCCATTGTTGAAAGAATGCTAGACAACTACAGAAACCCCCCCTCCTACTTCTCTCATGCCCCAATCAGTCACCAATCATACAAACCTGTCTCCCTTACAGCTGATTACCATTCGATCCCCAGGAGCATCAGAAACCACCAGAAACCCACACAGGATTTAAGCCCTTAATGCTTTATTATGACAAAAATTAGAGGTGCGTGGATCAATCCAAATATCAACAGTACGGATACCAATACTAGTATTGGAATCGGATGGGTACTGGCACAATATGATCGATATTTTGTTTCTATCCCCTCAGTTCATTATATAGCCCACTGAATTGTGTTTAATACATTATTTCTTTTGGAAATTAAAATATACCCCAAACACGCTGTCAGACTTTCAGATGTATTTTATTTATAACCTATAGCACATTTAAACAACAGAAGTTGACCCAAAGTACCAGAAACCCAGTTTCAAAATAAATAAAGGTTGAAAGGTGTGTTTTGTTGTGTTAACTGATTATTCGGCATCGATAATACTGACCCTGTATTTATTTGGTATCGGAGCGATACTGAAATCTTCAGTATCACACAGAACTAACAGATATCACACATTGTTGACAACACTTTGGTAAGTTGAGACAACGCATGGATCAGCCTATGTCTGCCAGATGAAATGTTCTTGGAATAATAAAAAGTCTTCTACATCACTGCCCTGACAGCAGCAGCTGTACTGTTTGACTTCCAACCAGCTTTTATACAACATGCATCCTGAGTATGAGGGGTGGAAGTGGTCCATATTAATCAGTAAAAACAGAGCATGGCAGTTCTCCTTTATGCGTTTCTGTTTATCAGTTGGCACCCAATATTATGTAATTTCAGAATTGATCATTTAATTTAAGCACTGCTGCTTTTCCTCCAGGTGTGACACGATTCATCTCTCTTGCAGGCTTCCGTCCACACCGGTCGGACAGGTTGTGGTGAAGTCGGTGCTGCTTCAGAAAGCAGCTGGGCCAGTGGAGGCGGAGCAGGCTGTCAGAACCAGCACTGAAATGCAAATCCCTGTGGTAGACTCCTATGGTGAGCAGACAAATGTATTTGATCATAATTTACTCCAATAGTCTGCCTATATATCTCTTCTTATTATTATTGCTTTTAAATTTGACATACATGCTGGTCTCAAGTGCACGCACAGGTATGACATCACAAAGATCCCCTGAAAGTAAAATAAAATGATAAAAAATTGTAACCATCTTAAAGGCTGCAGCAGTTCAGCTTCATAAAAGTGCTTCCCTGAGAAGGTGACAATTATGTGAAAATAGTCAATTGGCCAGCTGAGCTTTTCGGCAGCAATTGCTCGGATGAATTTTTGTGTTTGGAACAGATGACTCAAAGCCACTCGAGAGCTGCGCGCACTTTAAACTGCAGCCCCGACTGTGGCAAAGAAAACTGATTTTTCTCTCCTCTCTTCTGTTGAAGAGTCGCAGATTTTGCTGGGGTTTGTCCTGCGAGCAGAGCTGCTGACGTTCCTGCGTCACTGGAAGACTGAGGTGAGAAGGCTGAATGAAGACAGAGTTCACACAGACAGGGAGTTTTAAAAGCAGCCGTTTAAAAAGCAGACCGTGTCCGTACAATCCATTTGACATTGACTGAATGTGAAACAGCTGGGAAAAAAAGATGATTGAAGTAGGATGTACTGGCAGGACTGCGAACTGATGGAAAAGCTCATTTCATGACAACTCACATCCACTTTAAAGGATTTTCCATTCATGGAAAAATACTTTTTAAGAAAGGACTGCGATAAACTGTTAAAAGTAGGAAATCAGTTTTTCAAGGAAATTGAAACAACTGGTATTAATTCCAGCTCATGCTTAGCTGTGACAAACACCTAATACAAACTGTATACACACACAAAAAGCAAAAACAACTCCAAAACAATGTAGTTTTGTTATGTATAAGAACAATATAAAAGCTTAAATTTAACAGAATCTGGTCAAAAGAAATTTACTTGATTGGTATACATTCAGTTTATACCATGAATATTTTTCTTAACCAATTATAATTGGAATAAATAAACATTTGATTTTGTATATTTTAGTTGCATTTTACTACAAATTACTGATACATGCTTATGAGCAATACAAACCCTTGCGTCTCTGTGTGTGTGTGTCTGTGTGTGTGTGCGTGTGTGTGTGTGTGTGTGTGCGTGTGTGTGTGTGTGTGTGTGTGCGTGTGTGTGCGTGTGTGTGTGTGTGTGTGTAGAGTCCGGAGAAACCTCTGGATGAAGGATGCTGCATTCACCAAACCTCCATTGTGATATCGCCTCACAGCACTGTTCAGGAGGTAGGGGCGCTTTGGTAAATGTAACCGGCAGCGTTACCAGTCATTGATTTAAAGCAACAGTTGTTCCAACAATTGCAAGAAATCCTGTCTACCACTTTCTGAGAACTGGAGGATTATGTGCACTTTCCAAAGCACAAACCAGGAGGCAGTTAGCAGAGCCTAGCATAATCAATAGGAAACAGCTAATAACTAATTACTCTATACACTGTTTTATTCCACTTATGCACAGACTGACATTTTTAAAATAGCAAATGGGGCTAGCTTAGTTTTGAAATTTTTAGATATTAGTAAAACAGTGATGATGCAGTCTTAGTCTCTGAAAATTGACCTACCCTGGTCTCACGTCACCTGCTTCTCTTAAGTAATGAGCAAACTCTCTGAATGGATAATCTGACCTGTGATAACTCTTTATCTGTGTCTATCTGATCCTCTCCACTAACTCTCTTCATCTCTGCTCGGCTCTCTCCACCTGTTCTCTCTGCTGTAGCTCTCCTAAAAAAAACAGTCAGGATGCAGAGAAAATCTCTCTTTTTTTTTCTGATGATTAGATCAGAAATATGAATACATAATAAACTTCTTTTTTAAACACACAAAACTTTTATTTAAACAGGGAGCAAAAGTCATGAGATCATGAATGTCTTTTGTGAGCGCAGGTTTGTCTATGGCAGGTGAATCTGAAGCTCAGGCAGAGGGTTTATCTTCCTCACCAAACCTTAAGTTGTAGCAGAGGCTGTGGCACATGTGCTTCACTGACTCATCAGCTGCTACAGCGACGGGAGACTGTGTAGTTCCTCCGCCCTCTGGCATTGCCTGCTCTTTGTTGCTGTGAAAATCTTTTTTTCCTGTTTGGAAAATATTTTAATACCCACAGCAAACCAACCAATCAAACAACCAAGTGCCAACAGTTAAAAGCCCTGTTAACTGGTGCGCCTCTCTCTCTCTCTCTCTCTCTCTCTCTCTCTCTCACTGCACACTCAAACTAAAAGCTTTGTAGCCAATTAGAGTGAAGTAGATGTTTGAATTGCACACAGCGAACTCAAATCCTTGTGTTTCTGATCAACAATATGTATTATTTTGGAGGACTTGCTAGACCTTTTTTTTTCATAAGCAGGCAGCTGTTCTCAGAAATAATAACCCCCACTACACTGCTTAACAAATGACAGTGGACAGATACTGTTGGATTACATTACCCTAGCACATAAAGAGCAGGATATTTA
>VOQK01037421.1:23827-39146 GCA_015052645.1 Benitochromis conjunctus
AAAAAAAGACACCACTGACAAATTTTCACTTCTGGCAGTGCCAAGTTACACTCAACGACTACATTTAAATTTGTATTTTAATGTTTAAAAAAAACAAAACAATGACTGACAGACCATATGATCTGGCATAAAAATTAGCTTCAGATTGAAAGAAATTACTAAATTCTTGTACTTACATCAACAGAGAGGTCAAGGAGGTTAGCCATCCTTTTCATTGTAATTCTCGTGTAATATTTGGCCATTATTCGGATGTTCTGGGGACAGCAAAAAACCCATTATCATCACATATATATCTATATATCTGCATATGTCTGAAGTTAGAACAAGAGAAAGTCACATAAACACATGAAAAACATGTCACTGTTACCAGTCCACATACAATGTTCCCAAATATAAGAGTCAGACAATTTATCCACTGAATCTGAATAAAGCTTCAGAGTCATCTTTATCCCAGATGCCTCCATCGTATTTCTATTGTATGTCCAATTGTGTTCCATTTAGTCCTATTGCATGTTCAAGGGACTGACCTCCCAGCCCATTGTTCATTCAGTGGGCTAGATTCAGTCATTATGCAAATGTACTGTTTATAAGGTTGGGGCAACCTGCAGTCAGCTGAGACTGAAGAAGTCTCTTGGATAAGTGACGAAACGTTTCTCCCACTGAAAACTCTACGTCCCGATGAGAAGAAAAAAAAAAGTTGGGAATGGTCCTGGCAACTACTTTACTTTAGTAAAAAGTGAGGGGGAAAAAAATGTCACCCACCGATTAGTTTAAAACTAAGAAAGCACTCAGAAAACTGTTAAAACTGAAACGAGTCTAACAAAGTGTCACAGTTGTGTGTTCAAACTCCAAGTGAGAAGACCCTGCTCTTGACAATAGGACTTACATGCTCCACCACTCTATTCTTCAGGTCCTTCCACCTTTTCTCCCCTTCCTCTGTGTAAGAGAAGACATCTGTTGCAGGGCTGTTGGGTGATCCCTCTCTCAGCTCTTTCCCATAATCCTCCACCAAAGAGGCCCAGCGCATTAACTCCATGGTAGTGAACTGTTTCAGAAGGTCCCTGGGACAAGAAGAATATTTATTTTTAAAAACTACAAATTTGTATCAACGCCTTGCTACAGAGAGTACGCACCCAGTGTCACCACATTTGAACATTGCTGTGGTTAACTCTCCTGAGAAGCTTAGAAAAAAGTATTGCCTTGAATTGTTTTCTTGATTTGTTTGGATTGTTTCATTACGTAATTATGTAGGAAAACAATGGCAAAAGAAGAAAAATGAAGCAAAACACAGTATAATACTGCTCCACCTTTTATGACTCAGTTTACTTATCTGAAAAGAAGTGGGAAGAAGTGCACACTTATCCAGCTTAATTATTGTTATAAACCTCAACAACAACAACACTACAAATACTTCCAATAACACAGAATATATACACTATGAAATACACAAAATAATAATCATATCATCTTATTTTTACAACTCCATAACTTCACATCTGCACATCAAAGCCAAGTGCCTCCAGATTTGGAATGTTAATTACAAAATCCAAATAAGCACGAAGTAACAGCCAGGGACATTCACTAAAATTCAACATCTTCACCTTCTTTATATCTCTTGAGGACCATATCCATACCATCTCTCTCTTTTTGACCTGCTTTATGTTTGGACACTGCATAAATCTTTTACTGTTTCACTCCACACATTGAAACTAAAACTTTTCAAAGTAGTTTACACCTTCAGTTTTGAAGTTGCAAAAGCCCCTTAAATTATAACTTCCTTCTCTCAGAAAAAAAACATGCTTTGAATATTTCCTGGTAGTTGATTATTTTTTACTCTGAGAAAAAAGAGAAAAAAAAGAGAGAAAAGGAAAAAAAGGTGCTGTCCAGAATTTCGCAAGCCCTACAAATCTTTTAATTTTTAATCTGTGAAAAATTTGAATTTATAAAGTCCTTATAACCGGCATTGTAAATGATCATTACTGCCTTTTTTATATAATAAAAGTGAATGTGATGTACTTCTGTAGCTATTGCCCCAGAACCCTGCACAAAAGTTTAAATATGGTGAAGCCAGCAAATCATCAGCTGAGCAGAAAACATTACCATCATCATCAAACAGCACCATTTTTAAATACAGTTTTTACAATTTTCATAAGATCAAAGACATTTATCAACTTTGCTAAAATAGCAAATACCTACTGTGCATGGGACTGTACACAAAGATTCACATAGTAATTGAGAAAATGTAGCAAGCTACATTACACTGTAGTATATATTATGTTATTCTATTATCTAGCCACGTCACATCTGTAGCTTAGCTTTTAGAGTACAGCGGCACCAACAAGCAAATAAGCAAAAATTATGTCTCACTTATATTTCGGGATTTCTTCTAGTTTCTTGTCTCCACTGATTCTGTGCACAAGATCTGACTGCTCGTTGTCATAGGGGGAAAGAATCACATAGAGCACCACACTCTTCAGGGCCTGAAAGACAAAAAAAAAAGTAGTTGCAGCACTACAACAAGCAACAGGCAAAGTAAAGTTAAGATGTAGACATATAGATTTGATGGTGATTAAAACTATGACATCATTGTTTCTCTTATTCCAAAAGATGTTCACATGCTTTGTAGGTGCTTCTTATACTGTTTAAAAAAAGACTTAACTGTTACACATGAATACAGATTTCAGTAATAGGACTAAGAGAACCTCTCCCGCCAATACTTTAGGACACATTTAGTCAAGCTAATCAAAAACATCCGATTAACTAATCAACTCTTTCATTTCTAAGTTTTATGTGTAAAATAAAAAACGGTATCTGGTCCTTATTAGGTCTTAAACTTAGGTAAATACAACCTCAACGGAACACCACCACAGGAAATATTACACCATCTAATTTATTCATCAAGTTAAAATGCAGAAGCAGTGAGTGAAAAATTAAGTACATTAATTAAGTGCTTGCATGGGGCTTAAGAGTGCAAGTAACAGCCAGGTGCTGCTAATCAAATACACTTGATTAACTGATCATCAGCAAGCGTGATCACCTCTATAATGGTGGATGGTTTGCTGGACAATGATCCCAAGGACACCAGCAAATCTATGACAGATTGATTCTTTTCTTTTTCAGCCAAAGTGTTGCAATGGCCCAGTCAAAGTCCAGTCCAGATTAAAATGCTACAGCGTAACCTTCTTCCTGCTCCTTTTTGAACATGAAAGTTTTTTGTAGTTGTGGTGGCTTTGTTTTCCTTGTTTTGCTTTGTTTGTCTCTTTTTATTTCTCTGTTGTTGTACTATTTTTTTTTTTAACATGTTCAAAATAAAGATATATATATATAACCTTAAGAGAGCTGTGCATAAACAAATGCCCACAAAGCTCAGTGAGCTGAAGCGATGTTTTGAGCCGAGATTCCTCCACAACACTGTGAAAGACTGAGTTATACAGAAACTATTACTCTAAGTTATTCCTGTCCAAAGTAGTTCTACTACCCATTGAATCGTAGGGTGTACTGGGGTGTGTGTACTGGGGTTTGTGCCCCCTCCTCGGACACACAAACTTTTGTTAAATAATTAGATGATGCAATACGTCATGTGTTGTTGCTCATCTGAGGTTGTATTTATCTAACTTTAAGACCTGCAAATATTACAATACAGCATAGTCTCTAGCAAAACTAAATCAAATTTTAAAAACTATTAATAATAAAAGACAACTAATGAATGACCAGAAAAAACAAACAAACAAAAAAAAACAGTATCATTTTCTACAGGAAATCCCTGTCATTATTTGCTTAATTAACAAGTCAGAAAGCTGAATTTTCCAAGCACAAAGTTAAACATCCTGTAAAGCAACCTTTATACTCTTGACAGTAAATATATATACCTGTTGCCACTTGCTGCTGTCCTCCAAGATGCAAGGGGTATCATAAATGGCCCTGTAGTGTTTGCAGATGGACAGGTAGGAGCCCTCATGCTGGTCCACCTGAATCATCAGGTTGTAGTACTTCAACTTCAACTCCTGAGTTGTTCGTGAGACAAAAGTTTGATTAGGTCAACCCTTGAAGCTGAAGCTTACCAAAACTGATACAACAGGGTCCCCAGATTCCACCCATGAAAATACATTAAAATATATTTCATTGTCAATTTGAATTAATTAATGCCCAGTTCCTGGTCCATTTCATACCTCTGTGCCCTCCTCTTGGAAGAACTTGGTGTTAATCTTCTTGCTGATGATCTGGGTACGAATGTAATCCTTGACAGCAATGCAAAGCCTCATCTGTTCCAATATAAACTCCACCTTCTCCTTTTTCTCCATAGAGCCATACGTCTCCACCTGATCGGAATATATGTGAGTAATGAGCGGGAAAATTTATTCAATGTTAATCTATGTATATCTAAACCATATTTATACACATGATTAAATCTCTCCCATACATCCAACATCAACAAGAAAACTACAACTACTGTACAGACTTAAAGACTCTTGGAGGTATAAAATTGCAACCATCTGCACCTTACCTGTAATTCTTGAAGAATGGCAGCTGCCTCTTTGACCTCTCCATTTTGCTCCTTGATACTAGCTAAGGTCTTTGTTAGCCTGGCACGCTCGATCTCGACATAGATCTGAAACGTGGACAAATTTAGAGTATTAGTTAAGCAAATGGTCACTATGACCTGCCTTTAACAGACATGACCACATTTGCAAAGTAGTTTTTGTGTAAACCAGACCACATCAATTTGTGATTGGTAGTTGAGGCATTATACATGTAAAAGAGAAAGAATTTTTCATTCAATTTTTCACTAATTTGAATTTTTCAAGAATTTCATTAAATGCAAAGAAATGCACCTTTCAGATTTTAAGTAACTGTGACCGTATTCAACCTGCAATGCTTAAGCTACTCTCATTATTTAGCTGTAACTTCTTTGATAGCTTTCCAGATCTATACACTTTTTCAGATATCTCCATTAAATCACATATATTCCAGACCTTTCCTGCAGTCACAGTGCGAAGTGTGTCGATTAGCCTCAGCTTGATGGTGAGATCAGTCACAGCATCCACATACTTGTAGCATTCTTGGACCATTTTGGCAACAGCCTAATAGAGGAAAAACAAACAAAACAAACAAACAGATTCAGGTTGTATTAACTTTCAAAGAATGGTTGTAGATTATTACGTTAAGCTTATTAAAAGAGCTCTGAATTTAGTGGCTTGTCTTGACTAAATTTTGTCTGGGTGGTACTTTCCAAAAAAGTGTATTTAGCATTTTACCACTCAGGGGAAACAATCACAAAACAGATCCTGATCTTACACTATAGATAACATTGCAGCATGTTTTCATTAAAAACAGTTACATGACCAATAATTATCACTGCTCATGTAACTGAGCAATATATTTCTACATTGTAATACAACTTGAAAAAAATGCTTTTAGAAGTACGATAAAATGTATCTGTATTCAGACTGTGGATTCAGAAGAATGTTGTAGGACAGAATTGATACAAAAAAGGAATCAAGACAAAAGAGGTATGTAACCTGTTTGAGCTGACTCCTCCGTTTGGTGAGTAGCATGATGTTTTCATTCAGTGCATCCCAGTCCTTGGCTTCATAACACATCTGAACCACAGCCACAAGGATTCTAGAGGTTGATACCATGTCTGATGCCTGCACAAAGGTTGAAGGCACATTAAAAAACAAACAAACCAAAAACAACAACAACAACAACAAAAAACATGTTAACCAATATGCAAAGCAATCATGAAAAATAAATTTCTTATCTTATGTGTTTCTTTCATCAACACAGCTTTCATTTTTACTGTTTTACAAAAAGACTTTGCAAAGAGAATTATGCGACACTGTTCTCTGGTTTTTACACTGCTATGATCAGCTGCACCTATTAAAGCCTGGGTCTGAATCTGACATCTACAAATAGTTTGAGAATAGAAAAACAACTTTACTTTAAGACTGTGTTTTAATCTCAATTTTTATTATCTATGTTATTATCACATCGGACCCAAGTTCTTAGATGTATTTCTGCAGCTAAATGGTGACGAACACAAATTGCAATAGTGTACATCGACTTACTGTTCTGGTTTGCTTCTCCAATGATAACAAGCTCTCGATGGCTTCTTGCAACTTGCCCTCCTGCGGTAGAAGAATGCACAAACACGGTGTCAGATATATTTATCGCTGTAAGCTGACAACAGTCAAGTCCTGCTTTCGTACCACCAAAATGTTTAAGTCACTTTTCCAGGTTAGCAAACTAGCTAAAGGTTTAGCTAATGCTAAGACTACTAGCATGCTAGCGAGTATAATAACAAATAAATATTTGCGTGTGTGTAAACAGAGTACATTGGAAGTTTTTGAAAGTAAAAAAAACCCCATTAAAATAGCAAGTAAAGTATATTTAAAGTTTACTTGGTCACAAGAGCTACCCAGACAAAGCCAGTAACGGTAGATTCTAGCCTGAATGCTAACACAGATCTCACTGCACCATGACTCAGCCGG
The DNA here is from genome assembly GCA_015052645.1 of Benitochromis conjunctus. NCBI lineage: Eukaryota > Metazoa > Chordata > Actinopteri > Cichliformes > Cichlidae > Benitochromis > Benitochromis conjunctus. Next base: position 30,319 of record VOQK01037421.1, read on the forward strand.
CGTTGGCCTCTCTTACAACACGCTTACTTTAGCCATTTTTTCACACTCCGGGAGACGCTGGTCTACAGTTGAACTGTAGTCGATCTCCATCTTGACAATCCTCCCATCGGATCTTTCAGATCGCTCGTCAGACATCTTTGCGGTGTACAAATGAAGATAGAGCGCGGAGCTTTCTTTTCCTGCGGACCACTGTTTTACTTGTCAAACGAACGATGCTGCGAAAGCGACCAATCAAAGTCGAGAAGCAAACTTCTGTCCGAGGCGCCTGAAGGACCGACTATGGACCCCCGGTATGTGTCAAGCAGACCCGATAAAATCCTGATTTTCCCTGATCGCTGGTCAGTAAATTTATAGTTATAGAACTTATAGATTCTGACGTTGAGTGGAATCAAATCGCTTTACTATCTTTGACTAAAATTGAGAGGCATGGATAAGAACCTCTTTAACTTAGTTATACAGACAATACAAAAAATACATGAATAAAAGTTTCCCCAATAATAGATTTTAGGGACTCATGGACAGGTGAACAATCTGTCCTAGTATTAACACATTGAGCCAGACATTAACACCCGTGATCAAATTAGAGTCAACAATTAGCTTAAACCCATGCATGAAGGAGAGTACCCAGAAAGAACATGCAAACTCTAGACAGAAAGGCACCAGATTGGATTTAGACCAACAACCTTCTTGCTGTGCGGAATATTATTATTATTATTATTATTATTATTATTATTATTATTATTATTATTATTATCATTATTATTATTATTATTATTATTATTATTATTATCATTATTATTATTATTATTACAGCACACTGCATTAATCAAGTGCAGCAATAACAAAGCATTGTTCACTCCTCTGCAGGTTTTCTCCACAGGTGTTTTTCTCTTTTCTCCATGTTTTGACGTTCTGTGGGTCACCCTGAGAAAAGACTCATTATCCGTACTGTTTTGTGCTACATTGGTAGCTAAGGAATGTGTTGTTTGACACATTGTAATTTATAAACGCTATCAGCTTGTGAGTATTTTATAAGCGCTCATCTGCATGTCCAATAGTGGCAAAAAAGGCTTTAAAACCACACATGGTGCAGGGCTACAAACATGACTTAGTGTAGGTAAAATGGTAAATGTTAGCGCATGACAAGTGAAACACATACCAGTGCTGCTATGTCCTCTGCACTCTGTCTTTTCATATAGGTGACAACAACTTTTTTTCCCCTTGAGACGAAGCATAAAATAACAGGTCTCTGTAGATTATTTGTGTGAGAATACCGACGGAGACGTTGCTGTGCGGCTCTGTTAGAGGAGATTACCTTCTACTGAGTCACCACTGCCTGCAAAGATGCTGCTCTCAGCAATAACACAGCAGCACACAGTAGTCAGGCTGATCACCTCCGTGTTTAGTCCGACTATCTGTCCTCTCCTCTCGAGTCCATAAAAGGACTTCTTTCTCTTGGCTGACAGCTTTCACTGCATTTTGAGGATCAGCAAGGATCACTAAGCTCAGTTCTGATCTGGCGGCTCGGTAATGAAAAACAGACTGAAATTACATAAGCGTTATAGCACTTGAGTGTGTCATTTTGCCAGCAGGACTTAGCTGTTTTTAGCTTTGCCCAACAACAGAGTTCTGCAACTCAACCCTGTCTGTTTTTGCAGGAAAGCGAGACCTCCCTGTGGGAGCGTAGGGCATGCCCACTCTCGCCGTGTAAATCCAATGATATTAAAACAATTAAACCATTCTCACTTGCAGGCATACAGAAATACATGGTGACTGAGCCTCTCCACATAGAAATAGTAGTTATTAAAACTTTTCATCTGTGTTTGCAATGACTCCGTCTGCATATTGATTTGTGCACCGTGATCAGGCATCACATTCCCACAGACACACAGGTAGGCGTCTGAATAGCTGACTGTCAGGAGCTGTTGTTTAATTGACTTTTCATGCTGTGTGAAGTGTGTGTCCTTGGGATGTGTTTAAAACCTGCCCGCTATCACTAGACTTGGGCCAGCTTTAATAAAAACAGCTCTCTCGGCATCCCCTCGCCTCTGATTTCCATTTCAAAGTCTACTGAGCTTTCACGCTTCTCTGAGGAAAAATTACACTTTCATGCCCACCTGTTCCATTAGTCCAGCCTACAGTTTGAAATTAAGATGCAACTGTCACAGTCTAGACTGGTGAAATTTAGAATGGAGTCATTAGCTGATATAACTGCCCACACGTCCTTTCAGCCACTTTTCACTCTTGTTTTGAACATAAAAGACATCGGTGTGGACGCAAATAATGGCAGGCAGGCGTTTTAGTGAAGATTGCATCTCAGATGATATCTGAGACGTGTGAAATCATTAATCTAATGTAAATACAGTCTTACAGAAATCAGTGAACATCAGTTTTAACACAGATTGATTTGTGATCAGTTGGCCCGATGCAGAAGCAGAGCACAAAAGGATCAGGTAGCCCGGAAAAACAGACAGACGGGTTCCTGCTCCCACCTGTCCCTGCATTAGTACCCTCTTATCCTGATAATCCTGACAGTTAGCCTTATGGCCTGAGGAGAATGGTATTGGGATTAGGGATAGTAAAGTAATAATGACCATGACTTGGCTGGCTTTTTCTTTGGGCTGTTGTGTGTCTGTGACACCAACAAAACCTCCGACTGGCTGCGGTCAATCTTGGCTGTACAAATTGATCACGCTGAAAAAGTAAAGAAAAGTCCTGAGCAAGAAAAGTCCTCCATTTCCAAAAGGGTTGGGATGCTGCGTGAAGTGTAAAAAAAACCCCGTTTGAACCCAGAACCTCAATTTTCCTGATCGTGTAAATGAATAACTACTTAATCAATCCATTCGCTGGCTAACCTATTTTTGACAAGAGTTTGGAGAACTTTCTCAGAAAGGTTCCATAAGTGAATATTTAGTTTTTTATATCTGTGTGTATTTATCTGTCCATTGCTCATCACCCAGCTCCAGGCTATGTGCCTCAAAGCGTTTTTGAGCCAGCTGCGGGCAGGAAGCTTTTCATTAAGCCTACTTACTTGCTGTTGATCATAATGGATGACTTGGCATAGTAAAAAGCTGTCCTCTCCTTTAGTGTTTTCACTGTATTTCACAAAGTGGATGATGTGTGCTGACAACAGAGGACAGAGAGACTTTCCCCTTGTGTGTGCTCCACATTGTTCAGTAAATCAAAGGAATCCTGAGGGAAAATACTTTGCAAAGAGAACATTGTGGATACGTACTGGCATCATAGTTTTAAATCACGGTAACATGTTTGGAGATTGTTGAAACCGTACTTCCTGCTGGAGTTTGTAAGCAGTGTGTATTTGTCTCCCTATGCCAGCCGCTCTCCCTGTATGTTTACATGCTGAAGCAGTGAGGATAAGCTGTAAGGCTATTATTCTGCCAGGGTGCCATAATTGCAAAGAACATTTAAAGCCTCTTTATCTAGCTTAGCATTACGATGTTGATGACTCCCTAATTACAACTGACACCATGAAAGTAGCTGATTAATAAGGAATAGTCAGCTGAAAGGAAATATTGACAATGTATGACATCAGGCTTGTCTTTGATAGATAAGCACGCTGGAGCGCAGCGCTGACCTGTGATGATGTGAACTCCACATGACCACTGAAGATGGTTTGTATTGTTAAGTTAAGTTTAGAGTAACCATCTTCTTAAAAAAAACAAGGAGAACCTGAGGGTATTTTGTCTTTCTGCACCACTCAGGACCTCTCCATCATCGTCAGGCTCTCAGAGATAATATTACAATCTTCCAGCTTTGGTCACCAAATTACTGTCATAAAGAGCTGGCTGTATTTTACGCTGCTGAGTAGAGACTTGGCTCCTGCTGTGTTGATTTTTTTCTGCTTTTTAATACTGACAGAATGATGGATTTCTGCTTTCTGCGGGTCAGGCGCACTTTGACACGTCTATCAAAAGCTCCTTTGTCATGGCGTGAAAAATTAACCCCCAGTCAATTGCTGGATCACCATCAGTGAGTCTCTGCCAAGATAATAAGCAATCATCTCAGAGAAGCCTCTTACTTAGCTCATCCTCAGGGAGAACCAGTATCGATCCCATTTGAGCCAGACAGTGCCGTCAGTAAGACACAAGGCTGCCTACAGTGTGTGTGATGTGAAGAATTACGCAATACAGCCGAGTTGTTTCGTCTTTGTGAGTCATTTTGTTGTTTAGGTGCACTAAAGAAGAAGCTACTATATAAAGTAGTTCTGAGGATTTTTAGGCATTTACTCTAAATGTGAACACTAAAATAAAAGTAGGGATGCTTCATGAGTGTCATGAATATTTAATTTGGTTCTAACTTTACAAAGATTGCAGATTTTTTTAAATACTCTGCTCAAAAATCTTTTTTTTTTTAATACGGTATAGCAGCAGGTCGGTACATGTCTGGGATATTGATCTGGTTAGTTAAGTAGCAGAGGGGTTGTTAATCGGCTTCAGCTGCTTTGGTGTTAATGAAATTAACAACATGTGCACTAAAGGGGGAAAATGAGACAATTCCCAAAACAGGGATGGTGTTACAGGTGGAGGCCACTGACATTTTTTCCCTCCTCATCTTTTCTGCTTTTTCACTAGTTCTGGATTTGGCTAGAGTCGGTGTCACTGCTGGTAGCATGAGGTGATGCCTGGACCCTGCAGAGGTTGCAGGAGTCAGGCAGTTACTCTAGGAGAGCTGGACAGGGCTGTAGAAGGTTCTTTGTGCAAGGAGAAAGGGGATGAGCACTGCCAGAGCTCTATAAAATGACCTCCAGCAGGACCCTGTTGTGAATGCTTCTGGGCAAACAATCAGAAACTGCCAAGGCCCTGCCACAAAGGTGGCCTGAGGGCAAAATGTCCTTGATTGGGCCCTGTGTTCACTGCCCGGCACCCTGGAGCCTGATTGGCATTTACCATAGCATACAACAACTTCCCTGTTCTGGGAGATCCCCCAGGACACCATTCGTCTTCTCATTAGGAGCATGCCCTGATATTGTAAGGCATGCATACAAACACATGGGGGCCATACCAACTACCGAGTACCATACCATTTTTAATTGCTACAGTAAAATTTCGGCAAAATGGTCCAGCCTGCTGCATCATTTTTTCACTTTTATTTTCAAAGTATCTTTAAATTAATCAGTAATTTGATCATTTTCATTTCCTTAAGACTATGTGGGATCTTTTGCTCCTAACACATTATCCAGTCCATCCATCCATCCATCCATCCATCTTCCTCCGCTTATCCGGGGCCGGGTCGCGGGGGCAGCAGCCCAAGCAGAGAAACCCAGACCTCCCTCTCCCCAGCCACCTCCTCTAGCTCATCCGGGGGAACACCAAGGCGTTCCCAGGCCAGCCGAGAGATATAATTATATTATATATTATCCAGTCCATTTCAGTATAAATATCCAGCATTGCTTTCTTCCCCATTGAGACCGAACGTATGCGTTCCTTTTTTTGAGCAGTGTATTTGGTGTTGGTGCTGTTTTAGGTCAAGATACCACAAGTTCTTCTAAGTTGATCCTTTTACGGTCTTTTAAAGAGTTTGAGGTTTCCATTTTGCTTTGAAAGTGTGTTTTGCTTCCTGTCTTTTTATTGTTTTTCACCTTTGTAATGCTGTAAACATGTTTATTACATTGGTGAAAGATGTGCATTTTAACCTAAGCGTCTATGAGGATTGAGTCAAAGTTTTTGGCACCTCTGCACTGGCTTCATTTTTCAGCCCTGGAGAGGTTGGCACTTGGCTTTATTTAGCTTTTCTTTTCTCTTTTTTTCACCCTGTTTGCACGTGTACGTGTTTGCATTATATCATATACTGCTGTGTGGCTGCACTAATGCCCTATTTAACAGCAGGATGAGAGGACATGTGGAAGGCAGCATCTGTCTGTTGATTCCAGGCACACGTGAGTTAGTCATAAAAATGCCGGCTGACCTCAATAGGGGCACCATGGAAACAAGAAAGAGAAAAAGTGTGTGTGTATGTGTGCGTGTGTGTGTTGTTCAAGTCCACGTCATAGAGAGTAAGGAGTGATCAGTGTTAAAGATGTTGGATTAACCTGGGAGATTTTAATGAAAGATTTCAATAAATATGGGAATGTTTATTAATTAATCATAATCAAGCAGAGATCAAGAAAAATTGAATATCCTCTTTGGATCTTAGCATGTTACCATGTCCCCCCCCCCCAGCGAAGCGTTTCGATCTGCAGTATCCTGCACATTGTAAAGCAAGTTTGGACAAGGATCAATTTTATGTGTGTGTTGGTACCTCTTGGGTTGTTTTATCTCTCAGTATTGTAGACTTTTGGGGGGCTTTGAGGATTTTGTCACACTTATTTTACATTACGGGACTCTGCCAAGTCATAGAAACACCAGATTATACATTTCTGGAAAAGCCACCATTATCCAGCAGGGTTATTCCCTACATAAAGTTTTATGTGATCAGCTGTTTGCTAACATGCTTTCCTGCATATTGATAAACATTGGATGCTTTGATTCAGCATTAGGCGTAACTAAGCTCTGTTGAGCAAATGTGCAAGGTTTAATCTATGGTTTAGCAGAAATATGTGTGGATGGTCTTCCAGGAATTGGAAAACAATCAACTAGTAAAATATGAACGTAATCATATAAGAGCAGGGTTTGTCAGAATGATTTACAGTCTGTCACATTTCACCTCGCATGAATATTAGCAGCCGGTAATGGATGACTCTCTTAAGGGTTATGTGAACAAGCCATTAACCAACAAATCGCCATTTAGATAGGAAACAGAGTCAGCTAGGAGCTGTTTATTTGGAAGGGTCTATTTGTTGTTCCATCCCCTGAAGAACTCTACAGCCTGCTGCGAGAACAATTTTTCAGCATCTCCTCGTTGTGCAGCCTCGCAACACTGAACAACAAGGGTAAATATGTTAAAGGTAAATGCAGGGATTATACCAGAGACTTCCTGCTTGTGTGTTTTTGTTAATATATATGGCAGGAATTACATGAACAGCTGCAAGGCATTGTGATTTCAAGTCTTGCACTTCACGCACACACCCCACTTCACACCTCAGCCAAAACTGAAAAATTCTCTCCACACCATGCGTGAACGGACTTCCTGCATCCCGAAACTATCCTTGGATTGTGATGTTTTCTTGAGAGCATTCATTTTTCTTAATATACAGTTGTGAACATATGATCCGACACTAAAAGTTTAATCACTGTTTAGTTAGGCCTAACCCAGCCTCTGGTAACATTTTAATACAAACGTATGTTGGACATTTTAAGTAACCCTGCTAATAAACAAACAGACAGGCAGGCAACCCAAATCCATCAAATGACCTCTTCGTTGGAGTTAATTACGTGCTTGTAATCATAATATACTGTGATTACATTTCAGTCTGACAGAAGCATTAGTTTAAAGGCTTACATTTTTAATATACAGTTTTGGCTCCTGTGTAATATTTCCTCTTCCCTAACCTATTTCCATCTTTCCATAATTTAAAGTAATTTAATAATGACTCGTCTGGGTTTACTTAATGTTGGCAAAGACCTGGAGGATGGATGGATTCTTTGAGTGAATACAACAAGTTTCATTTAGCTTTAGATTAGAAAAGCCTTGTAAGTATCTTACGCTCAGGCTGCTGCTTAATACAATCCCTGTGCAGACTACCGATATTTTAGAGGAGCTTCTCAGAAAGTCAGCATCCAGCTGACTGTATGGACCCAATGTATGGTCTGCTGTTACCTTGAGTCGCACACCTAATCTTGTGTGTTCCCAATCACTACACACTACCACATACCTTTGCGTTCACACACACAAACACACTTTTGGGGCTGTCTTGACAGGTGCAGGCATGTGGAAAAGAAGAGATGTAGCCACAGTTAGTTAGATTCCTTTGCATACACACACATGCAACACATTTGGAGCAGACACTCAGAAGTGATGTGGACGAAGTGCACACACACAAAATGAATAGTAAGCACACTGAAAGCAGGAGTGTCTTTCTTTTAATTACGTGCACTGCAAACATTCAGCCATCAGCTTATTTCCTTTGTTTTACCCATATTTTTATTACTGGTTCTTCCACCTTGCAGGAAGCTGTCGTGGCACGCTTGTTTGTGCATCCCAATGTGAATATGTGTGTTGTAGAGGGAGCAAGTAAGAGAGACAGAGCAGGAGGAGGGGTGGCAAACTGGCTACTGTGCGGCTCAGTCACATGGGCATGCACGAGAGGCAGGCAGGCAGACTGTGCACAGAAACAGAGACTAAGAGAGGCTGGCTATCATTTGAGCTGCAAGCACCAAGTCAAGCTGTGAAGATGCTCTCCCACTCCTCTACGACCCTGGCTCATAGGTATTAGCTGTTAGTGTCTCAGCTGGCGCGAGACAGTGAATCATAGTGTGCTGGTTAGAAGAGGAAGTCTCAGAAGAGTCCAGGGTGAAAGTCATGTTCAGTCTCCTCTTGTTCTCATTTAGCCTGTTGTGAATTGTTCACAGTAATGCGCACTCTGAAAATTGCTTCCTCGGGAGGAGCAGAGCCAACCCATTTTAAACCATTAAAAGGAAACATTCAAAGCCTGTGCACATTCAGACGCTGGGATCTGGTAACATTTGCTGCATGAAAACCAAAATGAGCTTCCCCTTTACATTTCCTTCCACCACCTGAGATGTTTTAACACTTGCACGGGCAGCTTTTCCAGACATCGTCCAATAAAGGTGCCTGCGAGAACACAAATGTCTACAAACACAGGAGCACAATTGCTTCTGGACAACAGCTCAGCCCAACTGAGCTTTTATGTATCAGGACATAATGAAAATCATGTGGTGGACTTTTTTTTTTTTTTAAAAAAACCTTTG
>VOQK01037421.1:41976-55861 GCA_015052645.1 Benitochromis conjunctus
GGTTGACTTAAGACAGTGGAAGAAGTGAGGCGTTGCACTAAAGCCCAGTATGAGATAAACGGGAATTATTCTGAGCTGCGACTCAAACTCAAAGCTGGAAATAAGCATAAATCTTCTTTAATCCTCCTAATTTGATCAATCCCTTTTATATACGGCACATTTTAGCAAGCCCTAAAGTATTGCCCAATTTGTTTAATAGGAGTGTGCAGATTATTTAAATCTACTTAAATACCAGTTTAAACCAAAAGCTCAGCGACCATTACAAGTATTTGCAGTGGATAAGATCCTAAAATAGTTCATTGCATCAGCTTCATTACATCAGATGAACTACAGTCTGTATATCGCTTCAAAATGAAAAACATCAGACCTTGTAATCGCTGTCATTCAGTGATTCTCTGCCACGTCCCATTCTTTAATATTTATGTGGTCTCTGTTCGTAAAGAGGTGCAAGTATTGTTGACCGGGTTATAATAGTCTGCTTCTCTCTTCCTCTTATCAGATGGCCTCATCCTCAGGCCAGCCTGGTCAAGGAAAGAAGATTGGCCACAGAGGGGTGGACGCATCAGGGGAGACTACTTACAAGAAGGTGCTATACTATACAGTTTCTGTTTATAAGAGTGGCCTTTGATATGTTATTGGAGAACAGCGTTATGTCTCTAGGTGTCATAAAATGATTTTTCCTGTATAGAGGAGTTATTGGCAGCTTACCACGTTACACCCAAAAAAGGTTTTGCAGGCCAGAGACAAAGGAAAATATTTTCAGTCAGTTTTGTTATCAGAGGTTGATTTAGCCAAGAAAAATATACATTTTTATTTGTCTGGTGTTCAGAAATATGAAATGATATGACGCATCACTTTATAGATGATACCATTAGATTCTACTGAGTCATTTCTAAAGTGCATCCTCAGACTGTTTCATTTACTCCTCCTTTTGCCTCCTCCACTCCCTCTTTTGCAGACCACATCATCAGCCTTGAAAGGTGCCATCCAGCTGGGCATCGGTTACACAGTGGGTAACCTGAGCTCCAAGCCTGAGAGAGATGTGTTAATGCAGGACTTTTACGTGGTGGAGAGCATCTTTTTCCCCAGGTTTCTGTTACACCCAAACACCCACTAAAGCCCTCTAGTGCACTAATAAGTGGAATGTTTTTATTTTATTGACTGGCTGTTGTTATCCTAAACTTTTAGTGAAGGGAGCAACCTTACTCCAGCCCATCATTTCCCGGATTTCCGCTTTAAAACGTACGCTCCTGTGGCCTTCCGCTACTTCAGAGAACTGTTTGGCATCAGGCCGGATGACTACCTGGTAAGAGTTCACCTGTCTTTGTCTCTAAATTGGAATACATTGGATTAGATCCAGACTGTGTTTGAGGTCATTGAAAAGACTTGAGTGGTAACAGACCAATCAAGGTTGGTAGCAGACTTTCATTTATTGGTTAAAGCACTCCTCAACTTTGATTTGAATCTACACACATCTTATCAATACATTTTCTTATATCCTTCCAACGTCCTGAAAAGACGATTTTTCACATTTCACCTTTTCTCTAATTATAGATATAAATAAAGTTTTTTTTTTTTAGAGGCCAATACTGGCCAAACCGATTTGACCCAGAAAAAAAGCATCACTGCAACTTGTTGAGGGTAGATTACCATGTGAACAACAGAATTAATAAAGACATAAACTCTGGATAAAAAGTGGGATGTTAAAGGAATGAGGAGAATAAATCATGAGACAGCATCTGAGGAGGCAGAGAGGAGGAGAAAGAGAAGGCAAGTCTGGAGCTTGTCTCTCCCCCTCAGTCTGGGGAAACTGGAGGCTGCATCATGCAACGCTCTGCATATACATACACTGATTAGTCAGTGTTTCTGCGTGCTCCATGTGCACTTGTCTTCAATGCATTGGGACTCCAACCACGTGGAAACACAGCATCGTGCCGGCTTTTCTCTCTCAGCCAGCCTGTGGTCACTCATCACCATATGTCCAAACAAGTCATCTGGAGACATTTCACCACTGACTGGCTGTACTCATTATTCAGATTTTAGGTCACACTGAAATTCAGTTTATCAAAGCAGCATAAACTCAAAATTATAATATGAATCTAGAGTCCATATTCTCTTTTATCTATTTCTTAAGCATTTCCTTAATTTGATCAACGTCTGATCAGCCTGTGTGTTTAAGGACAAAAGTGGACACGGGAGAAACTGAACTGAAGTTTAACCGAAACGAGCCTTTAAACGAGCCTTTATTGTGGCTGATACAGAAAAACAGAAAACAAGGCGAGCTGAAACTAGGGCGAAACTAAACTAAAACCTAAACTGGGGAAACTAAACTGTGGTAACTATGAGTAAACTAGGACAACTATGACATGAACATGATCTTGCTGTGGATTTCTAGTTGTAAGCAAATAAAAAAATTCACTTCACTTCAGCAGCAAAGCTAAAAGTCATGGGCCTAAAGCGCTATAATAATAATAATAATGATGATGATGATGATACATGCTATTTCTACAGCATCATTCTAAACCACAGTTGCAAGGTACTTCATGGGACTTGCAAAAATAGCAGCATGAAAACATTTCAAAATGCATAAAAAGACAAAATGACAACAGAAATCATTAAGAAGACATTCAAAAACATCACGAACAAGCCAGGTGCAGTTATAAAAGCAGATGAGTGATGGAGAAGAGTCAAACCTGAAACTGTGCGTGCATTAAAAGCTTAAGCTTTGATCTGGAACATGATTACTCTGTAACTTTGGAACTGAAATGTAGTCTCACTATAAAACATTACTGTATATGAGCCATTTCTGTTCACAGGTAGCTGATGTTGTCTGTCAGAGTTCATTAGTGCTGGATGTTCAAAAGCAATTTGTTGCAGTAGAAAATTGCTGCCAGTAAAAGGTAATTTGGAGGGTTAACAGCTTTTTGCATTATTAGAACACTTTGGTCGTATTTCCTCTGTCTCGTAACCAGCAATAAGCTTGTTAGTGTTGCTACGAGTGACAGCTTCAGCCATTGCTGTTGTTGGGCTGTAGCACTGGCACCGTCTTAACAAGTCACTCTGTTATGTGTTACCACCAACAAGTTATTCATAGACAAATCATTAGGGCCTGCCAGAAGAGATAATATGTTGTTGACACATTCGTGGCGGCAGCTACTGATTTTTGTTATTTCCTGTGAACCTGACAATTAGGGACCTTTCTGTTTTGTCAGTAAATAGTGATAAAGAGATTTAGACTTTCTCACATCCAAAGAGACAAAGTAACGCTTAAGTAGTCTCTGCAGCAGTTCTGTTCGTTGATGGTTTGATGCTGTTTTATCACATCCCTAAAGAGGCTTTCTCATCTGATAAATTAGACGTCTTCGTGTGAAGATGAGCCTCCCAACCGTTTGCTTATTGCGTGTTTTTAAAATGTCAGATTTGTTTCAGAAGAGTGTTCAAATGTGAGTAATTAGCACACGTTAGATGGGACAAGGTAGCTTTTTAAGCTAACCGTCACATTAGCTGTGTGTATAAAAAAGGTTACAAAGTTGGAATTTTAAAAGCATATTCTTTCAGCTTTCTGTTTGTTTCCATTTGTTTCCAACATATATAGTAAATATATATAAAATATTATATATATTTATTGTATGTCCTTATATGTGTTCCTTTTGTGTTTTATTAATATTCAAACTTGGGCTCTGTGTCTCAGCATGCTGATGTTTGTGTTTGATTTCCAGTGTTTATGTTTATTATCAGCCGTCAGGCAACTCCTAATTTATAGACTTTGACCCCCAGAGAGTTCTAGTTGGCGTGGTATTCTTCATTCATGTGTTGTTAACAGGGAGGTAACTGAGTACATGTATATTGAAGTGCCATAATTATTTTTGTGTGCTTCTTTTGTTTTGTTTCCTTGTTTTCCTCTGGTAGCATTTGCATGGATTGCAGTAATCTAAAAGAACCACGTGGGAAGGGTTAAGGGGGATCTATGCGGGGAGAGGTGAAGAGGATTCGGTCCACTCAGCCAATTCCACGTTTATGGCAGCAGCAGTGGCTGTGATACAGGGCTTATGGAAGCAATTAAAGTACTTAGGCGAAGTACTAAGTACATGACTCTTCTGAGTCATGGCTCAGTCAAATCTGAACACACCGTTAACGATTTACTGAGTCAGTGTGACTCACACTTTGCAAAGAAATGATCGTGCTCCGTGACTTTATCGAGTACATCCACTGCATCTCATAAAAAACATATTTTCTGTAACTTGTCTACGAAGTTCCGTTCAGTTTCAGAGTAGTACAATTTGTGTATCTTGCAGACAAGTACTACTAACAGCTAATTCGGTGTACTTTTGCTTGGTACTATTTTCTGTATGTAAACAGTTGTAAGGTAACAAAACTGGATTCAGGGTGAGATTATACCTCTTTTGGATTTCAGCTAATTTTTTTATTTTATTCTCTTTCACATATTTTAAGTTTTATTTATATTCGATTTGTTTAACTTTTTGATAACGTTGCTCATTCGTCTGTGTGTGAACCTGCAGTACTCCCTGTGCAACGAGCCTCTGATCGAGCTGTCCAATCCTGGGGCGAGTGGCTCAGTCTTCTACCTTACAAAGGACGATGAGTTCATCATCAAGACTGTGATGCACAAGGAGGCGGAATTCTTACAGAAACTGCTGCCTGGATACTACATGGTAAGCAAAGTGTGTGCATGACAGCGTATCTAAAACGTGTTTAATTTTTGTGCTTAAATGGGTGTGTCCCACCGAAGAGGAGTTCAATTAAACTGCCAGAGCAGCAGTTCTTCCATGTTTTATTTTTTTTCTCACTGGGCTCTGACAACTCTTTTCAGGTTTGTAACTAACGCACACTAATTTGTACAAAGTTAATAATAAGCCTATCTTGTTGTCAAGACACACAGATTCATGAGCACTGGATAAAAGGCAGAGAACCCTTTGTTTAACGAACACCACACTTTAACGAGCGCCTATCATGCACATTTACAAATCCATATTTTTAATAGAGATGCTTTGCATGAGTCGTAGTTCAAAAAATAACCCTTATTTATCTTATACCAGGCTTTAGTGCAGCCTCTATCTGAAACAAGCTGTTTTAGCTCCCGTTTTTCTTTCTTTAAGGCCAGCCTGCTTTTAAGGAACCTTTTATCTGATTGGCTGCCCTTTTCTCACTGCTACAACTGACCATATTAGGGATATCTCTTCTTAATGACATCATACAAGGCCAAGAGTAGAACAATTTGTCTTAAAATGAGTGTTTAGAGCAGTCTGAAACGTGACATTTTGGCACACAGGGATTACTTCTACATGCACTGACCTCATCATTTGAAATCTTGGCTATGTTCAACCGTTGTAATAAGACATATATGGAAGAAAATAAGAAAATCGTCAATAAATAATAGGTGTTATTTCATTTAAATACTAAATTCTATACCTGTGTTTTTCTTTTCTGTATTTTTTTTAAGCTCTCAGGTTTATGTAAGATCCTGGAAATGTTTCCTCCAAGCACGAACCTTCAAATAAAGCAGACTTAACAGCTTTTATCTTCTGTGCCTGAAACCTCAGGCCAAAGGATTTCATAAGAGACTGGCCGGTGTTTTTCAGTAGCCGGATGCACTGTACTTAAGCCTAACAGAGCATGACTTCCACCAACAGTAGCCCACTCCCACCCCCTCCTAAACTTCACAGCCTCTTTCTGAAAGAAGTCAACCAGCAACAGCTCCATGTATGTCCATGCTACCAATCCAGCCTTACAGGTTCATAGCCCTCGCACCGACAGCTGCGGGCAAAGACCACTGCAGGAATTTGTTTAATCATTTAGGGAAGTTGAAGTCTCAGCACATTTACTGTGACCTTTTCTGTCGTTTTGGTTGTGCTCTGAAACATTTTCACAGGTGTAATTGGTCGTAGGCGAGTGGTTTAGCAAAAGCAGAGAGATCCGGGCTGTAGCCCGAGGCAAGAGAAAGGGGAGGGAGGTTTTACAGACTCTCAGAAACACGGCACAGGAAAAAAAACGTGTGCGCGGACATTGAGAAGTAGTTTGAGTATTGTAGACTTATCTGTTTTAAGCAAACACGTAACAGGCAGTCATTGGTGGAGCTCCACGTCTTCAACAGCTGACTGGCTCATGGTTGTGAGCTGGCTGAAGACTCTGGCTCTGGGCAGCATGCAGACCACAGTGATGTAACAGACTTCATGCTGCCACCTCTCTCCCCTCTGTTTATTCACCCTTCTATTATATTGCTTGTCTTTCGCGTTTTAATGTCTTGTCACTCTCGACAGAGAGCCTCCTGCTGCTGTGGCTCTCTCAGCGTGATTTATTTCCCCCCTCTTACTCTGTCTTTGTGTGTAAATCCTTCCCCTCGTTTTTCTTCTCCATCCCTCTCTTCTGCTCCCGTGCCTCACGTGTCTGTGTTGTGCGCTCGTCACTGCTCTGCCCTCGTAACGCTGACAGAGGGGTTGTGTGTGGCTGAGGGCTGAGGATGCTCTTTCTCTCTGCGTTGTTTCGCTCGCTCTCTCCTACCCTCTTTTTGCTGCACTTTGTAGAAGCTTTTCTCATCTGAAGGTCATTCACCAAGCACCTAGTCTTTTCAGCCACATTTCTCTAGTCATCCTTCATCTCTCTGGAGCCCGTTCCTCTTTCTCTCTCCTCTTAGAGTCATTTTGACTCCTGAATGCTGTGTGTTACCACTATATGGAGCATCACTCTGTTTCTCGCACTGCTCTCATCTTTCTAATGGGACTGAGCTGGCCCAAGTCCCAAGGTCATAGCAGGTTTTTAACTGAGCAACCAGCCAAACTAAACTAATTTGTTTGGATTGATTCTTGAAATATTTGGCATAACCTGTGATACAGAGGAAAGTGCTTGCTAAAGAACTTTTAAAAACATCCTTGTGTGCCTTCATCTTCTTATTGCATTTGGCTTAGCCAAAAATGATCTAAAGTTATTTGTGTCTTTTCATTTCTGTTCAGTGATAATAGTTTGACTGTGACTTTGCACAAAAAAATCGAAAAACCAGTCCGATGTGAATTCAGCCGATTACCCTCAGGCATCGCTGCTCTCCTTCCACAGCTGTTATTTTTAGATCGCTCTGTGTAAGTCCCCTTCTCCTCACTTGCACGTGAGCATCTGCAGTCTCCTCCAGTGTATCAAAATAGTGATTCTTCAACTTGACTTACATTTCTGGGAAATGGAAGAATAGCAGGAAGCCAAATCTGGAAACCAGGTTGATTAGTAAACCAGAACTGTGTCGTAGTGGCTTCAGGTCCAGACTTCTCGATGTGTTGTTTATTGGCATACATTGCAACTCAGGCTGTTTATGCTGAATGTTCTCCCTCAGGTGCCTCAGTACATCACAAATTCACAGTGCATAACCTTGTAAATTTTGGGGAAAAGAAAAAACCCCAGCAAGAAACCACTTGGGTGTGCACACTGACAACTTTTACGCTGAAAACTCCTGTTTGGTCTTTAAGTGTTAGCCAGAGACCCAGCTCTCGTTATGAGATATGTTCTTCGAAATTAGAGTCAAGTCAGTTTGATGCAATATATCCAGCTCATTTCAGTTTTATTCATATAGCGCCAAATCACAACAACAGTCAGCTCAAGCCGGTATATATTGTAAGGCAAAGACACTAAATTAATACAGAGAAAACCCTAGCAATCAGATGACCCACTATGAGCAAGTGCTTGGCAACAGTGGGGAGGAAAAACTCCCTTGTAAAAGGAAGAAACCTGCAGCAGGACCAGGATGAGGTGCAGAAGGAGACAAACTTGAAGGGGAGCTCAGACACATTAACGTTTGTTACAGATTTAAATTTTTAATTACAAACCCACACAATTTTATGATTGCAGCTCATCTTATAACTGCTGTTGAGGCATGAACCCTAAACTGAGTATTAGTTTTTTGAGTCTTTTGTAGAACTGCGACCATTAATTATTTGCCTAATTTTTAATAAATAAATCAAGTAAAATATTTAAACAAAATCACAACATAAATGTTCACGTCATTGCACAGAGGATTATCAAAAACCTGTCAGTCGTACTTTCATTCAGACTCCACAGACTTTGTGCACATGTGGCTCTGCTGGAGGATCAAAGGTTTTTGCTCTTACAGTCAATTTAAAAGCTTAAATTGCACTCTGATACGACTCTTTCCCGAGTCGTGCTTTTTAAGTGCGATTTTCTTTTCCTGTGGCTACAGAAATACAACCCCCAGTAACCACTTTCATATACATGACATAGCACTGTGAGGAAATCTTCATTTCTGTTGGCTCTCTCTGTTATGTAATGGATCCTGGTGCGATCAGGTGGTGAATGTGTAACCGTAGCCAAAGTGTGTCTACACTGAGAATCATGTGTTGTTTGTCAGTTAACTGTTTGCGTAACATGTATCAGCTATCCTATTGCTCGTGTATGTTTCATTCCTTCACGTTCCCATGAGGAGAAAAATGCCTCTTTTGTTCAGTGGCGTTCCTCTTTGTGCTCGTTTGAAGCTTTTATTTACACTGAAATGGATATCAGTAATCAAAAGCAGTGTCAGAAACACCGCTTGAGGACATACAACTTCTAAAGATATATTTCTTTGTTATATGTGAGCCAACTTTACCTCACATACTGTATTTCAGCTCAATCCCTCACAGCGTCTCCTTATTGTGTTAAGTCCTGGTTTTCTCCCTCTCTGCTCTTCTCATCTCCAGAACTTGAATCAGAACCCTCGCACTTTGCTGCCCAAGTTTTTCGGCCTCTACTGTGTCCAGTCAGGTGGCAAGAACATCCGTGTGGTTGTTATGAACAATGTCCTCCCCCGCGTGGTGCGCATGCACCTCAAGTACGACCTGAAGGGATCCACCTACAAGAGGCGAGCGTCCAAGAAGGAGAGGGAGAAGGCCAGGCCCACCTTCAAAGACCTGGACTTCATGCAAGACTTGCAGGATGGCCTGATGATGGACCAGGACACTTACAATGCCCTGACCAAGACCCTGCAGAGAGACTGCCTGGTGAGAAATATGAATATACAGCTAAATGCAAATACTAATTTGACCTGTTTTACTTATGTTTTCTGTTGAGACAGATAGAAGGGGGGGGAGATGGTTAAGGTGGTTTGCTTATTGTGATGCAGGATCTATTAAATGGCTCATAAAGAGTAATGGTAGATGAAGAAGCATATAGAAAGTCTTTAAAAGGAAGAGTGGGGAAGCCCATGATACTCACGGTGCCCTGATCAATAAAAGAGGATGGATGAGAGTAGACGGGGGAGCTGGAACGGAAGAAAAACTTTTCTTGATGTTATGGTGTTTGGCATTCCCAGGACTCCTTTCTATAAATTAGAGCTGTGTTACGAGTAAAAGGTTTAACGAGGTGTCTGGTCTGGTAGCTGGCTGGCTTTTTCTCTTGTAAATCACTGTCTCTTCTTTCCACTTACAGTACTCGGAAAGCAGTGTGTGTGCACTCACTGGCACTCAAATACATTGTTTATCAGTGTGGGCATGCCCTTGAACCACTCTGTCCTGTGTATAGCCTTAACATCTCCACGATTATTGGTTTTATGTCCCTCTTGGGAACATGTTAAAATAATAAAAAATAAAAGCTTTCAGCCAGGATTTAGAAGCTGCATGTCTCGTAGGCACTGCACACTGACAACTATCTTTGTCTGTCCTGCGCTCAGGTGCTGGAAAGCTTTAAGATCATGGACTACAGCCTGCTGCTTGGGGTCCACAACATCGACCAAGCGGAGAGGGAGAGGCAGATGGAGGGCTCCCAGGGTGACAGCGATGAGAAAAGGCCCGTGGCCCAGCAGAAGGCTCTGTACTCCACAGCCATGGAGTCCATCCAGGGGGGAGCTGCCTGCGGAGGGTCTATTGACACAGACGACACGTGAGTTTAGCCAGAGCGGAGAACAGCAGAGGCTTTTGGCAAAAGAGACGAGTCATATCTGTCACTACTTGTATTTAAAAACCCGGGAGTGCATGTCTCCAACTTCCCGCATTTATACGAGCTAACAACGTGAAGGATAAATAACCACGTTAGAATTTATCCCTTACACTCCCTCCTAAAGTTAATCTGCTTTCAGTAGTTATGCTTCTTTAGGTTCTTCAAATGAAATTCAAACCATTTCAGTGCTTCGGTTTCAACTGCTTTCAGCCTAAAAAGATAAGTGCATTTTTTTGTGTGGCGTATTAGAGCTTAAAATACACAGAGACAGAGAAATTGAAGCAAGCCACGTGAGTGTCAAGTGACTTTTAATGCAAACTTCAGATCTCGCCCGTAAAGCAGTTTTGTGTCAGAAGTCAGACTGTGCTTGAGTTCAGTGTAGATTAAAGTTTCAGCAGTATAGCAAGAGACCAAACCCTGCTAACCTGCTAAGACGCAGTTAGCCTTAACAAGTCTGAGTATTCATTAAAATACACTAATATTCTATAGTATCAGATTATAGATAAATTCTCATAAGCCAAACTTTTGGGACTTGGGAGAACAAAATCGCATTAAATCAGATTCTCTGTCACAAGTTTAAAAGGCACTGAAGGTACAGGGTGGGAGTGTATCCACATTGCACTGAAACACTGTGGTTGTGGGATTACTTAGTCAAAGGTGAATGATTGGATGTCTGCAGTTA
The DNA here is from genome assembly GCA_015052645.1 of Benitochromis conjunctus. Lineage (NCBI taxonomy): Eukaryota > Metazoa > Chordata > Actinopteri > Cichliformes > Cichlidae > Benitochromis > Benitochromis conjunctus. The sequence continues at coordinate 52,586 of VOQK01037421.1, forward strand.
CTTGAATGAGCTGTAGGAATAGCAGAAGAAGGCAAAGATGAACCAGACCAGGTGCTGTCATCCTTCTCTTCTCCTTTTAGGATGGGCGGTATCCCCGCTGTTAACGGAAGAGGAGAAAGGCTTCTCCTCTTCATCGGACTCATCGACATCTTGCAGTCTTACAGGTGCTCATCATAGAATTCAGCGAAACGTTTGTGTGATGCTGACTTTAGATAGCCACATAAATAATGTGTACATGCTGTACACTGCTGCCAGAGTGTTTTTGTACTTAAACACCTTTTAAGTTCATTAGGTTTATTCATGTTTGCCATGATTTCATTTTTGTTTTTGCAGGTTAATCAAGAAACTGGAACACACGTGGAAGGCTTTGGTTCATGACGGGGTGAGTTTTATTCCTGTAAGAGGCTTTATTGGCACAAAATGTCAATTCTCTGTCAGCTTACCTGTCTGCACACCTGTCCCATACCGTCCACCTGTCTTTTCTTTTATCCAGTTCTGCTTATTAAAGCTTTATTCAAAATGAGTCAATTACTATTCATTTTCAATATATAAAGAGAATTGCTTTTTTTTTAATCTCACGCTGTACCACTCAAGTAAATTTTTTTTAATTATATTATGTTGATTTACTATCAGCAAATCCTTTTGCTGGCATTTACTACCAGTTATCTCTGTATGTCAACAATTAATGGGCCTCAGAGTCTCTTCATCTTTGAACTCAGGTGTTTTCAGTCTGTTTGCAACAGGTGTATAAAATCAAGCACGCAGACTGAGATATTCACACTACAGTTTAGTTTCACATGAACATTCAATAAATAGTTTGTGGTTTATTTTTGTGTTTTTGTTTGTCTGTTTGTTGAATCTGTGCCCATTGGAGTGGAGTTGTGGAGTTACATCTTCAGCCTGCTCACATTTTCAAAGTTCAGTAGCTCCTTAGATTACAACAGTAATCCGTTGTTTATTGTATGTAAAGTGTTATTTATTTATTCATAAAACCATGGGTTTGTCTCTCCTCCACTACCACTATAAATACAATGTTACTCTGAGAAAAACACTGTCCATTGCTTATTATGAAAATATGTGGGCCCTAAAACGGTAATGTCGTAGAAACACTTTATTATAAGCAAATTACAACCACATTCATTTAAGTAGAGTTATTAAACAGAGCCATTAAGATCGGTAGCTGCCTCCCTGCAGCCTACACACAGTATTTTATATTTTGTTCTGCCAAGTCTGATTTTACAGGGAATCTGATACACTGCATCACTTGCTGACTTAAACTCAGAAAGATTTACAGCACAAAACAGAAAGTCAGTCCCATCAATCTCCCCATCTTCTTCCTTTACTCCAAGCTCCCACTCCGAAACACCCTCACAAGCGAGACGCGTGGGAGAGCAAACAACGTCCTGTTCGTCGCTGTTGCTGACAGCACGACCTGCGAGACCACACGCAGCTGCTCAGTGCATTCAGACATTACATATTAAGCAACAGTGATGCTGAAACCAAAAAAAGCTAATAACTGAGATGCTCTCGCTTCAGTACCTCCTCCACCCCTACTGTCCTCCGTCTCAAACCAAACACCAAGTGTCATCTGTCAGTCTGCTGGTGTTGCGTTATCTCCGTCTGCTGAAACATAAATAATGAAGAGTTGTGTCTGTAGCAGGTGTCGTTCACTCGTGTGGTTTGGCCCAGAGAGAAGAATTACTGAAACGGGTCACTGAAGAACTCGCAGACAGTTTTAATCTACTGCGAGCACCAGTGTGATCTTTTTATTCATGCACCATTTGTCTCATTAATCTCTCCGTCTCTCCCTCAGGACACTGTATCGGTCCACCGGCCAGGCTTCTATGCCGACAGATTCTTGAAGTTCATGAGCTCCACAGTTTTCAAGAAGAGCTCCTGTGAGTTTCATTTACATCAAGAAATTGTCATAGGTGGAGAGAAGGAGAGTGCCACACATCGGGGTTTTGTCTCTTTTAATTTCGAGTCTTGGTTAGCTAAAGTTTGATTTAAGCAGAGGGGGTTGTTAGTCAGATCCAGCTGCTTTGGTGTTAATTAACAGCGGGTGCACTGGAGGGGTAACAATGAGACGACCCCCAAAACAGGAATGTTTTCAGGTGGAGACCCCTGGCATTTTATGCTCCCCTCATCTTTTCTGACTCTTGGGCCTGAGGGCCCTATGCTCGCTGCCCGGCAATGTGTAGCCTTATCGGCATTTGCCATTGAATGCCAGAATTGGCAGGTCCACCGCTGGCATCCTGTGCTATTCACAGAAGAGAGCAGGTTCACCCTGAGCACATGTGACAGACGTGAAAGGGTCTGCAGAAGTCATGGAGAATGTTAAACTGCCTGTTCAGGACGGCCTGTTCGGTGATGAGTCAGTGATGGTTTTTTTAATATATATTGGGCCAATTAAAAAAAACTGCACCCTATAGGCTCGTTATACTGTAAGCTAAATACCCCACACTATTAGCCAACAACACAACATGTGTAGTTTTTACTGTAAATAAATGCCTTATTATAAATTATTCCTCAGCTTTGAAGTCCTCTCCGTCAAAGAAGGGTCGTGTGTCCTTGACGGTGCCCAAGTGTGGTGGTCCTGGTGCAGCTTGGTCAGCCAGCCAGCTGCCCTCTGAGAGAGACGAGAATATCTATGACCTGAGAGGAGCTCGCAGCTTCCCAACGCTGGAGGACGAGGGTAAATACACTGCGTCCTGTGTGTTGCACAGCAATGGTATGATTTAATTCAGACAGATAGACAGAGACAAATAGGATAAGAGCAGAAGCCATGATTGATGATTAACATTTAGAAGACACGGTTTTGTTTTTCAAAACCTCCACAGCTATAGTATCTTAACAGTGAAATGTTTACAGCAGTATATTCCATCCATCCGTTGTCTACCACGTATACGTGGCTCTGTTGTGGGGGCAGTAGACTAAGCAGAGAAGCCCAAACCTCACTCTCCCTGAAAACCTCCTTCTACTTATTCGGGGGAACACTGAGGTATTCCCAGGCTATCTGACAGATATAATCTCTCCAGCGTGTCCCGTGTTTGCCCTGGGGCCTCCTCGCGGTAGAACATGCCCAGAACACCTCGCCCAGGAGGCATCCAAGGAGGAAACTGCCAAAAATAAATAAATTGCTGACAGGTACCAGCGCTCTCCGAGATAAACTGTAATGACTGTACCTGTGTCTGTCCACCAGGGAGACCAGATCTACTTCCGTGTACTCCTCCATCATTCGAGGAGGCCACCACAGCATCAATTGCCACCACGCTC
>VOQK01037421.1:59884-71174 GCA_015052645.1 Benitochromis conjunctus
TAAGGAGGGACGTTTGCGGTCACCTGAGGTGAAATGAACAGGTAAGACGGGATGCTGTACTTTGACCACATAGTTACATTCTTCTTGAATCATAGTAAACCAGTTATGCTTGTCTGCATACATCGGTATAAAAGAACTATTAATAGCTAATTTAATGCTGCCAATTGGAGGTCCTCTTCCCGCATTAATTTTTTAACAATCCAACATTCATTTTTCCACAGTGACGTTCAGGAAGTAGCCGGCGCAGCGGCTCTAGACAGCGCCGCAGCAGAAGCTCCAGGCTCTTCGTCCGCCTCCTCGTCTGCCCTAGCTGCTTCCTTCTCCCCGGGGCCACCCGAGGAGGCCGCATCCAGCCTAAAGGAGGCGGTGGTGGTGGAAGCAGACAGGGCCAGCCAGGTGTCCGGCTCAGGATGCACCAGTCAGGCTTCAGTTGATGATGATGACGATGTGCCAATCACAGATATCTACTTTGTAAGTACAAACATACCCTCAGACATGTTCAACAAACACAAAGCAGCAGCAGCTTTCATCACTTCTCTTATTTTTCAGTTTTTTTAGCCATCACATCATCACGTATATCCAGTCAGGGTCAGTGTATCTTAACTGAATAGACTGAGTCGTATGATGCTGTCCTACAGAGGCGCTAACACACGGACCACAGGAAGGGAGTGGAGGATCAGGCTGGTACGGGGAAAAAGAACGTGCACAGCTCTTGTTTGCAGTGTGTGGTGCTTTCAGCTAACTGAAATGTTTTGGGAAACATTTTGCTTTCTTGCTGGAGGCAAGTTATAAGACTGATACCCGTTATGGTGTTTTTAATGCTCAGCTTAGTCTGTTGGCAGGTAGATTAGTCTTTAGATGTGAGAGTCGAGTCAGTCTTCTCATTTACCTCTTAGCAAGAGGCATGTTTCCCAAAATGTTGTCTTTAAAAGCAGGTGTGCACTTTGGTTTGGAGTGTTTGCTGAGTGATATGAGAATGTTCATCTTCACTTTGTTGCTCCTGTCTCACATGATCTTGAGCCAACCTGCAGGCACACGCACACTCACAGGCTTTTTTTTTTCCATTTGCATCTGCTTAGTCTCGAGGATCAGGACGATCTTAGTGTCCTCCTTAGTAGGACACTAAAAGCAGCCGGTACTGTCAGATAGTATTCTGCTAGCAGGCCTAAGTGTACCCAAAAGCGTAGCTATAAATGAATGTATGAGCATCGGGTGAAGGATGGAGAGCAGACCTAGTGATCACAGTTTAAAGATGGAAACTTTCTCACTTGGCTTGTCAGGAATTAAACAATTTCTAATGTGGCTTTGAGAAACTTTAATGACCAACAGGTTAGTCTGTGAGCAGCCTCGGTAATTTAACAGCCCTCTCATCTAACCGACTGTGACTGACGCCCATTTCAAGCTTCAAAAGCGGGAGATCCTGTCTTTGTGCACAGCAGCAGGGGGTCTGTAGCGCTGCATGACAAAAAAGTGGCACCACACACATCCTAAAGTGTAACTGCAAAGAAGCATGCCACAGGCAGAGTGCTCAGAAGGAACTTCATGGAGTGGCAAAGAGCTTGTTGTTCTATTAGCTGCTGATAAAATGCAAACAACACAAACTGCAGTGTAAAAGCTGCACATATAAGGGATACGGGCAAGTATGTTTAAACTGGATTTGTACCACAATACTCAGTTTAGCCTTTCGCCTTTTGATACTCGCCCCTCGCTGCGAAGTCCCACGTAAATTGGGTTTCTGCATGATTTCTCCCATCTTAAAACTCTTCAGGTGCTGCTCCAGTTCATTCACACATGAAGAGCAAGAGCCATGTTTCTGAAATGATTTCTCAGAAATTTCAAATGAAATTCTTAACATGCTAAAATCTGGAGCAGTGTTTAAATGTCTAAAATGAAAGATCAATTTCATGCATAACTGCTGCTCGTCGTTCACGTTAAGGTCCGTTATGGTCTGCAGAAGAGAAACAAGATCTCTTTAATCTGCCTTTCTGCACACTTTGGTTTGCTTATTTTAACACCACCAAATTATGGGAACTTTTTTTGCTAGAGAAAATACATAAATATATATATTATATTAATGAGAGTTCAGTCCTTGTGAGATTTTTTTCAGTCATTTCTGCAAGGAGGAGCAAATTGTGATGCATAAAAACCCAGTTTATCATCCTAAGACTCTGTTTAATAGTCTATCAAGCTGCTGGAAGACTTTAATGCTTTTAAATTGTGGATTTTCTACAGATGGAAATGGAATATGTCTGAATTTTGAGGAGTTGTCAGCATTAGAGCTTGTGTATTTCCCCATTAAAAACCAGCACGTTGTGTAGCTGTGAGACTGAAAAGAAGAGATTGATTGGGAGTTTAGTTTTTATGATTCACATCCATACTCACATTCATATGTTTGTTTCTCTTCTTTCGCCCACTCTCATTTCTGCTGCCTCTCATGTCCACCCCATTTAGCCGTTACACCACCTCGCTCAAGCGTTCAGTTTTCGCCATACCCTGTTCACTCTGCCCTTGAATGTTCCCTTTCCACCTCACATCCTTTGTTTACTCCCTCCGTGCCCTCTCTCTCTTCTTCTGCATGGTCTTATTAATGTGATTTTAGCTAGCTGTCACCACCGGCTTATCCAGTGTATCCATGCCTTTTCCATTTTCACCTCAGCATGCTTCCTATTTTTTTTTGAGTGTTTTATTTGAAGTTCCCCCCCCGTCCCTCTCCACCCTATTTTCAGCTTTTCATCTGTCTTTGTTTGTCCATCTGTCATGCACCTCTGCTGTTGTCAGTTTCCTGATGGGAGGACCTGGGTGGTCTCTCCTTTCCGACAAAGGAGGAAATGCCAGTCTGGTCGGCCAGTAAGTGAGATATGAGTTAGACAGCAGTGGCCTTGTAATGGGTAGCAGTTCCTGTTGTCAGGCTATATTTGACTGCAGTGTTGAGAGGAAACAAGGTTTTTTGGATTGTTGTGATTCTTGTGATTTATCAGCTGATTGTGTTGTTTTGTGATCATATTGAATCTAAAGAACAAAACCTGTTCTCGGCGGGTTATAAAAGTGACAGGAAGCTTCTTATTTGACAGTTTCTTTTATATTCATCTTCTTTTGAATATTTGTTTCCTCGCTCACTGACAGCTTGCCTCATTTCTCTTTGCACCTGTGTAGTTGGTGTGTCTACTGCAATGTGCTGAGCTTTGTGTGTGTGCGTGTGTGTAAATATACATGTGCAAGCGTGTGAGTGTGTGACATCCACCTCCATCCCAGTTACCTGTTACCGTGTTGCAGCTGCTTCCCTATCTTAAAAGGCTGGTACCCTGACAACGATAATGGCGAAACTGTTCAGAGACCCTAAACAACACTGACTTCAAACGATCAACAACACATAAAACAAAAAGCATGTTTGCTTGTTGGAAAATGGGAAAAAGACATCTTGTACCCTTTCTTTTCTTTGATGAGGATGCTTTCTGTGTCTGTGTCTGACTGTCCAGGCATCCTGGCTCCCCCCACCCCGCTCGCCATTCCCATCTCCTCCTTCTCGCTCCTCATACTTCCCGCTTGGATGATTTAGCAACTCATCCCTTGCTTTGCTCCCCAGGACTTAGTCCAAATGTTAAAAAACACCAAGACATGTGATTCAGACACACATCACTAAGGTTCATCTTGATATTTACATGTTTACAGCATTTTTCTTTTGTTTTTGTAGAAGATATTAACATCATGTTCAATTCAGCCAGGATGAACACATCCTTCCAAACACGTTCAACGTTCACACTCTCCAGTATGTCTCAACAACATTCCTCCTTAATGCATCCCTAATTTTCATTTCCTGTCTTGTCTTTTCTCCTGTGATCTCCTGTGTCTTTCTCTCCTGCCTGCCCCTGCTGCTTGTCTCTGTGCCTCTGGCCTTTCCTCTGTCCCTCTGGCCCCCTCTGCTGTGGTGGGTGTGTAAAAACAGCCTCCAGAGGACAGGACCTGGGTGTACTCTCCGCTACACTATGGCTCAGAGTCTAAGGCCCTGCCAGATGGGGATTGGGAAAGAGAGACAGTAAGTGAGATGCATCAGACTAAAGTATGAAGCACAGAAAGTTCCCCCCAGAAGTGGAATGAAATTTGTTCAGAACCATGTTTGGGTTTGTTCAGGGAGGGAAGGATGAGTTGTAACGCTACACTCTGCACGAAGCTCCTACACTAAATGTAGGCAAAGCTTCTCAGGTCCCAAATCTATGTCAAGAGTACGCTTGGTCTGCGTCCAGAAACCCACTCCTACATTACAGCATTCATTGTTCATTGACAAACGGGTGCCAATGGTCACCGACTACCTGCGTGATCATTTAGTCCACGACCAGCCATCCCGCGTCCCTCCAACAACAAGCTGCTCAGACGTTAACACACACACATCCATCGGCTGCGTGAAGCCACTCATGTGTCACCAGACCGCCATGGCTCATTCTGCTTAAGCCATTTAGACTAACCTGACAGAAGTTACAATTTACTGAGCATCAAAACCTAAATATTCACTCAGTCTCAGTCAATGTGATGAGTTCTTTTGAGTTTATGAGGTACGAGTTTATTTTCAGGTTTAAGTTTATCTTTAAATACTACTGAATTTAACAGTTATGTAAATTAGACAAATAAGTCACTCAGACTTATGCAAATTTAAAGTCAGAATGGCATTTAGGTCACTTTAGTGTAGGTTTATTAACTTTACGAGGTGTCGTGTGAGCCAGTCTACTTTGTTTATGTAGCAGCATTTGCTCATACTGTAAAGGCAACATTAATCTTTTTTTCCCCAACTCATTTTGTTTTTCCATCTGCTTCTCACTCTAGACCTTTCTTTACTAGGTAGCCCCCCCCCCCTCCAAAAAAAAATACAAAACATAAACAAATCTACTTTTTTTTTTTTAACTTAAAACTAGCAGCTCATACAACGCAGAGCTCCAGTTTCTTATTGTACACATAAGATGTCAGTATAATTTGTCCAGTTGGACTCCATCAGTGTGACGTCATCATGTGACTAGAGCCATATGACTGAAATTCACTCTATTTATATAGCGCCAAATCATAACAACAGTCACCTCAAGGTGCCAAAAAAGTTTATCCTCAATCAGTTGGTCAGGGGTTGCTAAAGGGTGCTAGCACTAAGTGAAACCTGTCACCGATAAGTACACGGCATTGCACGTAAAACCGCTGTGTGATTGCGTTGATCGTTAGCAGATTGCAGCAGTCACCTGCAGTGTGCATCGAAGATGTGTGAAAACAGTCGCCAACTGCTCGCCGAGTGGTCGTGACACTGTGAAAAGTGTGATACAAGGCGGAAATGGAGTCAAAGTGGCACATTTTTAAACATTTTGGTCGTAGAAATACGACACAACTTATAAACTGAAGGCGAACGTTCTCCGTTTCTCGTCTGGATCTCATTTTTTCAAATTTCACTAGTGTTCATCTTCGCAATTTGCATGCAAGTCAGCGTCTCCCATGCAAACTATGGGCAGCCATGGCAATCTGCTACCAACCGCAGCAATCACAAGGTGCAGCATCCTCTTCGCAGCTGATTTCACCTTTCAGCAGCCAGTCACCAAACGGTCAACTAGTGGACATGTTTCCCTAGCAACCGGAAGAAAAAACAAACAAAAACTGCCGCAGCCTGTAAAAAGTATTTTCTATTTTTTTTATACCTGCCTTTACCTGCTATTAAGGAACTCTGCCTGAGCTCGCTGTCCTGGCTTCCTGTTTGCTTTTCATCAATAGCTGCACTTTGATTTGATGGCTCGGTGTTTATTTATCATTTCCAAGTAATTAATAAGATTATACAGGCTGTACACCCTGGGGGAAAGTAAAACATTTGCACTCTTCTGAATGCATTAACTCAATCTGTCTGTCTCCCACAGTAAATGCTGTTTTCTGGCAGACAGGAGTGAACGTCTCAGCGGAGAGGACTCATCAGTCTAAAGTCCAGACCTCAGTGGCAGCAGCGCGATCTCTGTCTGAACCAGGATTTAAAAACATGCATACAGAAACACACTGAGAGGAAAAAGTGACTGGAGTACCAGAGGGAGAAAAAAACCCTGACAGTGATGATGTCACTGGTTTGCAACCATCCCTGCCTTTCACCCTTTGACAAATGAAATTTATTACATCAGTTTAATAAATAAGTGTATGTGTGACATAGAGCGCATAAGGCTGTATGTAGTCTTGTATGTATGACGCACCCAAACGACCACGATAACCTCCTGTTTGTTCTGTTTCACACTAACAGAGCCCTCCAGCCGACTCTGTCCCACTGACACTCTGCCCACAGTCATTTTTATTTGTCATATCCTTCATGTTGCAAAGCAGATTTCTCTACATTTTTGAACCTTCATCGTTTAAGGTCACACATAGTAGCTAGCAGTCATCTCCCCTGCCACTGCTGGCAGATTGCTGGGTTCTGAGATCAAACAAAACCACGAGCAGCCCATTAAAACATTGCTCCATGACACAAATACGGGTTAAAATGCTAAATTGTATCGTCACGATACAGGATATAAAATTCGAGTGGATGCTCCTTATAGAAATGTACCTGTAAGTTTAGAAGTAGTGAAGTTTTCCGTTTTTAAGCAGCTGTTCATCTTTTGTAGCGACGCTTTAATGAAGCTATATTAATGCTACTAGTGCCTTCGGTTCTCAATAAAGAAAATGAATGGCGCATCCAGCACTAGGAGCATATAAAGTAGTTTCTCCCAGTAAGGAAACCCATTTTGTGGAAAAATCTAATTAAACTCGCTAATCTCAAAATGATCTCCAGTGCAATTACCTCAGACTGCATCATATCAGTCATCCTGTGACTGCGCGGGCTGACTGTTTCCAACCAGTTAGAAGGAAAACTCCAGCTCAGTGGTTGTAATTGCTGCCAGTATGGGGCCCATTTCCACTATACTGTTGAAGTTAATTAGCTGTGTCTGCTTTTCCACGAGAATCTTACCAGAGGTCGTCGTCACAAAATTCAGAACAGTTTGACGCTAAAAGATTTTTGCAAAACCGAGTGTGCAAAGTACGTCTTACTAGGCAGCCACCGTAGCCTAACATAATTCACATAAATGGGGCTTTTTCTTTTTTTTCTCTCGAGTCAGTGGGTTACTGTTTTGTATCCCGTGATGTTGGAGGGCTCTGTCTGTGCTCACGGAGCAGGAGTTACAGTGAAAACCACCGTTAGCCAATCAAAGCAGAACATCCAGATATCTCCGTCATCCTTTCTAGTAGTGAAAATATGCAGTTTAGCTCTTGGAGGAAAAAAAATGTTTTAAAAACATCTTCAGCATTATTAAAACTTAAATCCTGTTGTTACATTTTCGTTTCTAAACTTTTCTTCAGCTGTTTTTACTGCTGTGAACTTTTATTTGTCTGTTTGTATTTGACTGTAATGGTCACTGCTGGTACTTTCCACTCACAGTTTTTTTATCATCTATTTGCATCCAAAGACTTTTGGTTTTGATCATTTTCTTCACTGCAGCTTTCCAGCACTCTTTTTCATGCGTTTACTAATTCAGTGTTGTTTTTCACCACACCGCATCTTGTGTTCCAGTAGCTGAGGGTGATGACTCCTGCCTTCAAAATAGAAGGCGTCAATTACAACACTAAGGCAGCAGACATTGTCATTACTGTCATTTTCACGTCTACACAATGTCTTCCGGTGTTGCCCTACTTTCGGACCGACGCACAGGGATCCTTTGTAACACTAGAATCAGCATATCAGTGACATTTTCTACATCACCTCCTCGCGTTTAGAAATCGGGGAATATTTCCAATGTTTGTAGGTGTAGAGCACCAGTTGTAGTGTTTGCGGTCGATATCGTAGCTGTTACCTGTATATTCCAGTGAGCACAGTGCGTGTTGGCTTGGTGAGACACAGCAGTTTGTGAATGGGTTGAATGTTATTTGCACTCGTTAAAAGGACCTGAAGATGAACTAGTGGTAGAGGCCAAATAAACACTCGTCACGTTATCCAGAAGTCATATTTTCCAGTTTTTAGATAAGAGTCACACGTGCTGATATTTGGACAGTATTTATTTTAGGATTGCGTGCTTGTGTGTGCGTGCGCGCATGTGTCTGTGACATCATTGTACATTTAGTGTTTACTGTAGTCTCTCTGTGGCTGACATCTGAAAACTTACATCTTAAAGATTTGGGGTTTGTGTTGTTTTTTTTAAGCTAACTACAGGCAGTTTCTTGGGTTTGTTGGTACCTTTCTATGTGTGTTTGTGTGTAAGAGCGCACACATCAATGTCAGGTGTTGTAAAATAAGAGTCGGTTTGTTCTCATGACGTGCAGTGGCCAGTTGTAATCAGTTTGCTGTTGTTCATCAGATGACGACCATAGCAGCAATATTTTGTACAGTTTAGCTTTTACGTTAATTGCCTTATTAAGAAATTTTACATGTAGGCCTGTTGTTTATATATTTTTTTCCACTTGTGCTGTAATATTTATTTTTCTTTCTCATAGTTGTGCTCCTGAGAATGTGTACATAAAACTATAAATACATATATAAAGATATACAAATATATTTTCCATTTGAATCGGGAAAATATTATTTTTATTTGGTTTCATTTTTGCTGCTGGGCAAGAAATGATTGCAATGATTTTACTGTACCATATTCTTCAGTGTGTTTATTGAGATGCAGCTGCTGTATATTTATGGTTTGCAAACCACGGCTGTGTCTTTGTATGATATCCAAAACAGAAAGATTTGTGGGGTTTAATGTACATGCAGATCAATAGGGATTCTTCCAACTGTTCAGCTGTGTTGTGTGTGTTTTCAAATCCCTGTGTGCCCTCATCCAATAGGGAGAGTCCTTTACAGAGACATAGCATGATTTCAAAATGAATATGCATATCAGAAATGTGTATTTATGTATATCTGTGTAAATTCATCTATTTATACGTGAGGATAAATAGATGGCTGTGTGTGCGTGTGTTTGGACTCAATCAGAATGAATACGAAATAAAGCAGTTCTATGAATTGTTGTCCATGGAGATAATGTGTTTTTGTTGGGTGGTCCTTCTTCTTCTTATGGCAGATCTGTTTAGGTGTCACTACAGTGGATTATCTGCCTCCATCTCACCATGTCCCTAGCATCCACCTCTGTATCCACCTCCTTCATCCATGAATCTTCTCTGAGGTCTTCCTCTTTTCCTCCTGCCTGTCAGCTCCATATTCAACATCCTGCATCCGATATATCCACTATTGCACATATCCAAACCATCTCTGCCTCGTCTCTCTAACTTTGTCTCCAAACACCTCAACCTGAGCTGTCCCTCTGGTCTAATTTCTGATCTTGTCCCTCCCAATAAAAATCGTAACATTTTTAGCTCCACCACCTCCGACACGGCCTCCTGTCTGCTATCCTTCTGTCACCGATAAATCCTGACAGTCATCTCCACCCGGCCTGCACTCTTTTTCTCTGCTTTGGATGATTGACCCCAGGTATTTAAACTCAACTATCCACACTACCTCTACTCCTTGCATCTTCACTTTATCTTTACTGCCTTTCATTCCTCTTCAGAGCAAACCTCCACCTTTCTTGACTCTCTTCCACCTGCTCCCTACTCTCACAGTCATCTACGAACATCACAGTCCACAGAAACTCTTGAATGACCACATCTGTCAAACCTGTCCATCGCCACCAAAAGCAAGAAGGGGCTCAGTGCTGATCTCTGAAGTAATCCCACCCCCACCTGGAGCCCATCTGTCACTCCTACCGTGCACCTCACCACTGTCTCGCTGCAGTCATACATGCCCCGCATTTGCTTCTCTGACACTCCTGGCAAAACAATCACGTGACATGGAAATGAACATTTGATCACATCCACTGGAGAAACGTCTTACCACATTACACTCTACTTCTGACTAAAGGAGTCAAAAACATTTTCATTTATGGGTCACATGCAGCCCAATTTGATCTCCACGTAACTTTATCTTAACCTATTAAAAAAAACAAAAAAAACATGCCAAGCTTGTCACTGAAAACGATATCCTGTGAACAGTCCATTTACATAAACTGATGATCTCTTAAGAAAACCATGTCTCAGCTTTACCACAGGAAACGGTGATGATTCAAAGAAATGCACTGGCATGACTCCTTGGCTTAAACATCATATTTCTGCGTGGTAGTAAAAAGACCATGGGTAATGTCTTTGTCAGTAACAAGGCTGTAAACCAAACGGTGACTCAGACCTCTGGCTCAGATAAGACACAGTTTCTAGCAGCACAACGCTTCCTTTGCAATATTTACATTGTAAAAAGTTATTCATCCGGCCAACGCAAATCCTTTAGTGGCTTGGTTCTGGTCAGTGGACAATGTGTTTGAGAACTCCTGCATGAGGCCACAGAACATGTAGGGAAACCTGAAATGTGCCCCATATCAAGCATCTAGTGTCTATGTCAGATTTTTTTTTTAAGTCTCGAAGACATTTCACCTCTCACTTGAATGGCCTCTTCAGTTCTAAAAACTGAATGGAAGTCTCACATTATTAATCCTGTAAGCGTGACAGTTGTTGTTGTAGAGTGCTATAAATATGGCCACTTGGTGGTGCTACTTCAAAGATTTATCAGAAGAAGCAATCAAAAATGTTTTTTCAATAATTAAAGTAAATCTAAGAAGCTGATGAGATATTTTGCTCTGGATCACAGTGGACAGACTAAGCTTTAACATCATTGAGATTGTTATTCTAAGACCATGAAAATGGCTGTAGGACTGCAGAAGAGGCTGTAAATTTGCACATGCAAAAGCAGAAAGCTAGGAAAGCCACATGATCTCATGGGACATAATCCCTTTAACCTCTTTAGCCCAGCCCTTTACATATAATGTATCAGTAGAATAGTATCTCTGCCACAGGCAATGACCACAGACATACAGGCACACCTGAGTGTAATCTAGCTAAATCTAGCTATTCCTTTAATTGTAAAAACATGAATAATTGAATCACCAGCTGCCTGTGTTGGCCTAGGCTGCAGAACATCCTCTCGGGTACAAATTACTACGGAAAAAGTAATCAGGTCATAATACAGACTCAGATCTTTTACTCAGGGTAAAGTGGAGAAAAAAACTTTGTCAACACTTACTCGGTAAAATATGTTTTAGCAATACTCAAAGTATAAAACCATTTCTGACCAGGGTATTATAGTTACCTACAACTATAATGACTTAAATGAAAAAGGAAAAAGATAAAGATAAAATATGAATATAGTATAACAATAATAGATGGTATATCTCCCTTTTTGTAGTACAGTGAAATGTAGTGTTTCCCTCTTGGTAAATATTGCGCA
>VOQK01037445.1:28442-38841 GCA_015052645.1 Benitochromis conjunctus
AGGGCCCATCCAAAAAAAAAAAAAAAAAAACCCAAAACCGGCAACAACGGGGAGATTTTTTCTTAAACAACAGCAGTTTCGGTCAGAACAGAAGGGGAAAGCGTAGTGAAACCATTTGTCTCGTTATGCGTTCGCTCAGAAAGATGGGGATCATGTTATGCGGCGGCAAGAAGGAGGCAATGAGGAGCCGAGTGCGCTCTGGTTTTGGGAAGGCGGGCAGCGCGTAGGGAGGCGGAGTGAAGCACAGTCTCTCCAATCACAGACCCTCCACAGGTGAACCCCACTGCCGCTGGACTCATTTCTCCAATAATCGATTACCCCTCACTCGTTACCTCTGTTAACCGTAAAAGCATTACTTACCGTTCACATTAAGTTACCCTCTCCTGCTCTGCGTTTCTGCACGAGTGAGACTTGCTGCAAAAGTGGATTTGTAAAGAACGGAGCGCAGGTACTTAGAGGTTTTTAACATATCCCCGTTGTTTCAGTTAAGCTGCATTGCTTTATGTTACACATGTCCAGAAGGGGATGGAGAATGTGGGTTATCAGTGCTTGTATTCAGTTTTTGACAACATGTTTTATAACGCAATACCTGCCAGTTTAGCTACTGAGAAAATGTTTAAAGACGCATTAATTGACTGCTGCTGCAGCAGTGTTTGCTTTGTGGTCTTTCAGTAGTTCCTGGAGTATCACGTCAGGGATCAACAGACTATAAAAAACAAAAGTAATCCTCATTTAGTAGGAGTATTGGGTAATACAGTTATTGTCGGAGTAGTATTAACATTTTCTGTACAGTAATAGTATACAGGATGTGGATTTTCAATAAATATTGCCTCTGGGCAGCATTTCCGGCCTCTGTTTCTCATATAATCACTTTTGTTTGCGGACTTTATGGATCATTTTCAGGCTACAGACAGCTGACAATGATTGTCTGTCTCGCTCTGCATTAGCCCTGTGTTCAGACTAGTGACTGCTTCTAGTCCTGTGATAGCTGGGACAGACTCCACCACACTCCTTGACTCTGAATTGTATCGGCGGAAGAAAATATTTTTTTAACACTCTATATTTATTTCATGCTTGGCATGCAACACAGTTCTTGGCAAAGAGCTAGACAGTTATGTTGTATCCATGGGTCACCTTAGCATCCCTAAAATGTTGAGTTTTTTTTAACTGATGCTTTTTCACCCCTGTCTTCTTCTTATTTCTTCTGTGTTCTGCAACACTTTTAGCAGTAAAACTTTAATTACTTTTTTTTTTTTTAAAGAAGAAGAAAGAAACTACTTTGTAAGACCAATTTTCAACAGAAACACACAACTTAGTTTTACGCAAATCTAAAGTATGAGTCTACATGTGTACTAGTTGTGTATTCACTGATTAGCCCATCTAGTTGAAGACTTCTTTCTTGAGAGGTTTAATTCAAGGCTTTCGGTTTAGTTGTAACTGTATAGTAACAGCTTATCTTTTGCAGTCAATTCAGTGCACTAAGACAAACTGGAACAGTCTCCAAATACTTTTTTCTTTTTTCACAAATTTTTATTTGTGAAATTTATTTTTATTGAGTTTATTTGCTCCAACAAAAAAACACGCAAAACAAAAAACATGCACCATCATCCATCTCTCTACAGTTGTTTTGCTTTCTAGTTAAATGTGCTTTGGTGTATTTGAGTTTTATTTTCTTATAATCTGTGTTGTAAGATTCTATAATTCCTCAAACCGCATAAATTCAGTTCATAATTTTTGGATGTGAGACTTTAAGAAGTTGTATGTTGAGCTTTCCTCTCCTTTGTGACTGTCGTCTTCATTTTCTCTGTTACCTATATCCATTTAGACCAATTAATGCAGTATCTCTTTTTATTTTTATCTCTGTTTCTTATTTGTGTTTTCTGTATGTGGGTTTTTTTTCAGCTCTTCTTCCTCTTTCTCACTCTCGGTGGTGGAATTGCATTCTTTAATCACTAAGCGATTCTTGGTGTTATTCACATGCGTTACCCTGCTGACACCTCCTACATTCCTTGTGTATGCACACAGATCTGCGCATGCATACATAACAGATGCATAAACACAGGTATTGATTTCTCTCTCACCCCAACTTGGAAACACATCAAGATACTCAGTGACCTAGCTGATAGGCACACAGGACCCCACATTCTGTTTTTGCTACAGAAATTGAACAACCTTGGATTTTTAAATATTGCGTCCTTTTAAATATGTGAAAAAAATTGTTTGCCAAGCACAAATGCAACTGTAGGTGTAATTCCAAGGTGGTAGTGTATTGTAGACATGTAGGGGTCTGATCAGCAGTGACAGCGGGTGTGGAGGTGGTTCTGGGATGCCAGAAACTGTTGTTGTCTCCTAGAGGTGTCGGTTTAATTCTATAAAAGGTCTGCGGCGGAAAGTGTAAGAAAAATTCACCCCGCATGGAGCCTTACCATCAGACGAATCTTTTCATTTTTGCTGGTTGAGAATGCATTTTTGTTGTTCTATGCGTGCTTGGTAAATGGGTGGAAAGAGTGAGGTCACTTTTAGATTTTTTTAGGTCAGCAATAATGGAGTTATATAAAAGCAAGGATGGACAGGTGGAATTCCCTAAAAATAGATTATGCGGGAAGTGGTATGCATTCTCCAGATGTATCAGTTTAGGGGATACAACATGCAACCTCACTCAGACTGAGATCCTCAAACAGGATAAGATTAGCCATGGAAATATATATATTTTTTTAATCATGAATTTGTATATATATTTTTTGGGGGGGTAGAATTCATTCTAACATTTATTTTTTGTGGGTCTCTACTAGCTCTGTCCTTTTAGTTGCTAAATACACCACTAAGTTCACCATCCATTTGTTGTCTCTGTCTGTCTTCCATTTCATGCCAGGCAGGCAGTGTGCAGTTCATCAGAGCTGTGACAGGCTGGGCTCTGCATGGCAGACTAATAACTCTCTGTGTGACTCTGAATATCTGTGCTTTTACTATTAGCAAATTTATATATAGCCAGTTAAAGAAAAAGGTGATGCTGTGCTACAGCTATTGCAGGTAGTGTCCTTTTGATGTCCTGTGAAGGTTATGGCCATTAAGTTCAAATTACACATATTAGTAAATACACATGGTAAAAATAAAAACAAATAAAAAAATAGGCATGTCATTCATCTGAAAACCTCAACCATTTCCCATTTTATTCATTGGTGGCAGAATGTCTTTTTTATCACTACATGGTAGAGCACCATGAAGCACTTTCCAAAACCACTGGTTTGGTGCAATCAGATGTGATGGTACCTTGGGGGCTGAATAGTCAGCAGTGATTTTGTATCTGCTCACTCATGACAGTAGGGGAGGGAAAGGGAAAGCAAGGTCAGAGAGGGTCAGTGCAACTCACACACACTCACTGTAAATACTGTAGAGGTTTTCCTGTCTCTTCCTGCCTCTCTCTCTCAATCACACACATGCACACACACATTTGTTGCAGTGAGCATCTTGTTGGCACAGTACGCATTAAACACCTTTGTTGCAAGTCTAGAGAATCGAGACTGACCTGGCCTTACAGCTGAGAAGATCTCACTTTACAACTAAAAAGCTGACTCTAGCATGTCATCTTTTCTTTGCAAAACTGAAGCATAGTATGTACTACTGGAACATCCATCCATCCATCCATTCGCTTCTGCTTATCCTTTTCAGGGTCACGGGGGGCGCTGGAGCCTATCCCAGCTGTCTTGGGGCGAGAGGATGGGTACACCCAGGACAGGTCGCCAGTCTGTCACAGGGCTCTGCTGGAACATTTGACATAGTATTTTCTTGTATTTACAGTAATCCAGTTGGAAAGAATCTAAGCTTTTCAACCTTTTAAGCTGTCCGTATGTAACCAAATTACTTTTACCCATATGAACGTGCAGTCATATAATTACATATTCCATATTCAGTTACCTTACTAATATGAAGGACATACAATGTTGGCGATGTTTTTCCCAGTGTGTAACCATAAAACATATTTTTATTACTAAATGCATGTTATATACAAACATGGCATTACTGTGTATTTTAACCCCAACACACAGATTCATGCACACACATACAGTATTACCAAACAGTTCCCCAAATAATCAGCTTTGGGACTTGACCAGCTGGCTCCTTGTTGAAGGGAACTCTGGGATTTTCCAGAATACCATGATATTAAATAGTGAAACACTACAACACATTTGGCTTTAAAGGGATATTTCTACTTTATTACAGTATTCCCTCTGGAATATTCCCACCATGATGTGCAGAAACTGTAAGAGCATATAGATGTTTCTATTTAAATTACTATTTAAAAAGCTAAAATACCTGGGGCAAAGTTAAACACTGAAGGCACTGACTGAATTATGGACAATAAGCATGTAACACTGAGGAGAGAGCTCCAGAAGAGAATGATGAACATTTTTATTTTTCACAACAGCGAGAGTATTTCTAGTTACTATCATGAATTTTGGCTGCCTTTTTTGGCAAAGTTCCAGGGGCCTTCTGTTGTGCATGCTGGCACACTCGAGCACCTAAATGAAAAAGAGGCATCATTGTGTTTAATGGCTAAACTTTGTCTTTCCCAACTGCAGAGGGGTACACTGCTAAGCAAGTTGGAAATAGACAGGTTTTCTTTGCATTAGCTGGCTCGAAACATAGTAAGTAAGTAAGTGAGATCCCAAAAATTATAGTTACAATGGTTGGGATGATGAATCTGACATGTATTTGTTAACCAAGGTATTTTCCACAGGTTATTGTTCTCAGCACAATATGGACTGATCAACCTCTGGGGAATTGGTCACAGGTCTGGAAAAAAATTAAGTTGTAAATTTGTAAGTTGATTTTCTGTTGCTAGAAATGTAATTTACACACTGAGAAGTGGTTAGCAATGTTTTGTAGCAAGAATGTCCTGGGTTTGAATCCAGTTGGGGCCGGTCTATGTGGAGTTTGCATGTTCTCCCTGTGCCTGCATGGGTTCAGTCTGGAAACTCTGGCCTCCTTTCATAGTCCAAAAACATGCATGTTAGTTTAACCAGTAATTCTAAATTGGTCATATGTGTGAATGCAAGTGTGAACGGTTGTTTGTGTCTCTGTGTTAACCCTGCAATAACCAGGTGACTTGCCCACAATCTGAAGTTGGATCAGTTGTTAGGAAAATGGCTAGATGTACTTCTACTTACAATAAATACATTAAAATATGTATCATTTTTCTAATGTGGAATATCAGCACATTGCAGAACAATCAGAAATATTTATTCTGTTCATCTACTGAATGCATGTTAATTACCCTGTCAAACACATTTCGCACTGCTGTAATTGTATTACTTCCATTTATGGCATCACGAATGTACAACTCAACAGGCTTGCAAATATAATTTTCTAGAGTTGGCACATTTTACTGTTGAATTCATTTTAAAACTCTGAACATAACCTCCACCTGAACAGGTGAGGTACAACATACATTACTGCTGGAGGCAGGTAAAAAGAGAATATTCTGGCTTTAGTCTCAGCATAGCTCCCTAACCCATTAATCTTTTTTTCATATTACACCCCCAGGTCTGCTGCAGGTTCCACAGAGGAAGAGACCTGTCTTAACTGATGCACTGGTAGCTCCAACGGGTTGCTCAGGTTGACTGTTCATTCAGGAGAGGACAAACAATCTGGGAGATTGTGTCAACATCATTAGTTGTTCAAGTCTCACGCTGAAACTCCTTGCTGTCAGGTAAGAAAAAGAAGCTGACAACATCATCATGACTCTGTAGAAAGAGTGGGCAGGTCTGACAGATGTTTCCTTATGGCAGCGTGCTGTCTTAAAGACACAGTTAAGTATCCAACTGTCAAGCGGCCCTCAAACACCACAAATGGACTCCAGTGTAGGGAGGAATAAGGAATAACGGAGCTTCTTCTTTCTGCTGTCTTGATGCAAATAAAACAACCTACATTGTCTTTAATAGTTTACTAACTACTTGAGTAGTTATCTGCCCTCAAACAAAGTTTTACATTTCAAATTTTCTGGCCTCTCTTTGACCCCGAAACATGGAGCTCTTGTTTGGGCTTATACAGAAGAAAAGCGCACAAAAAATGTACACACACACACTCACACTGACATGCACATACGCACACATACACAACCCCCTGGGCATCGTTAAGCCCTGCTTAGCAGCTCAGTGAGGCTGGCAGGCAGGGCTGCTGATATTCTCCCTCTATTTTGGCTGCTCCCCTCTGCATGCTGCTCCAAATCCTACTGCTCTCTTTTCACACTTTTTATCTCCTAACTCAGGACCTACAGAATATATACTTTATATTAAAAAGAGTATGTAGAGGCTGAGGAATAACTTATTCCTAGTGAAGACTGAAGAGAAAAAAGGGCTCAAGGATCTACTGTAAGATGAGCTGTTGCATAAATACTAAATAAAGACATTACTCTGATTTATGTTCTTGGTATTGGTGTAAGTCATACAATGCAGTAAGACTCAACGGGAAACAAAAAAGAAAGCAACAACACTGTATGCTGCGAAAATGTAAGCCATGTAAGATTTGATTTCACGGCAATCGTTATATATGTTGATGATATTTAACCTGTGTTCACAGGTGAAGCTTGATGAATCAAAGGATAAAAAGATGGAGGGGAGCAAAACTCTGAAGTTCAGAGAGATTCTTCAAAGTCCGAAGTACTCTGGAAACACCCTTCCTGCCGAAAAGCACAGGAGACAGAAGGATGTGGGAGCCACGACATTGTCCTTCAAATTATCAATGTAGAGGAAATGAACAACCAGCCACACTTTGAAAAATACTTTCACAGCATTCTCTCTGGTGAGGTTCTTACTACTGGTCTTACTGTTCTTGAGCTAATCTGAAGGCCACATAGAGTTTGGAGGTCTATACTGACTTTGCAGGGCCACTATGCGCCTCAGCATCCATTGACCCCTCTGTGTGTTGGCCTACCACTTGGTGGCTGAGTAGTTGTCATTCCCAATTGCTTCCACTTTGTTATAATACCGCTAACAGTTGACTGTGGGATATTTAGATTGAGGAAATTTCATGACTGGACTTGTTGCACATGTGGCATCTTATTATGGTACCACGCTGGGATTGTCATGGAGCTACGGAGAGCGATCTATTCTTTCACAAATCTTTATAGAAGCAGGCTGAAGATTTTCTACAGTGGTGGCCATGGAAGTGATTGGAACACCTGAATTCATTGATTTGGCTGGGTGAATAGCAGACCCAGTGAACAGACCCAAACCCAGTAATAGGAATTAATGAGGAGGAGGTCCTTAGCTCTGCAGATTCATGCTCGGGGAATCTGTCAGAGTGGAAACAGTGTTAGCACCAAAGCTAACTGGGCAAGATGAGGTAAGTTCAATAGAGGACGCCTTACTTGAGGAAATGGTCATCCACGATATGAAGGAGTTATGAAGGCGTCTGACAGTAATCCAGTGCTTTAGAGCAGATGCAAAGCAAGAGTGGTCAGGCGGTAGCGCAGGTGAGTCCTTCTGGCTGCGTACAGGGAACGAACGCTGGGAGAGGTGGCCAGAGCTTGAGAATGCTGGAGATCGTGAACAGAGAATCTTCCAGGGTGGTTTCCCTGTGAGTAGCTGATGAGAAACTAGAGGACGTGCATTACTTTTGTAACACGTTTACGAATCTGAAGGAATCGACTGAGCACAGTGTTCACCATAATAGCAATGAAAATCTGGCAGAGAATCACTGCAACCTCCAGCCTGTGAATACAGCGTGCTTGACTGTGGGATGAGAAGCAAGTGGGGAAAAAGAGTTGCCCTGGAAGTGCCCCACCCAGGGGCAGCAAAAGGACTAAACCAGCATCCCACCTGAGACTTAAGCAAAACAATAGTTAAACACACAGAAAAACAAGACTGCCAGCACCACCACAGTAACATATGCATGGGTACATGGTATACTACAGAAATGCATAATGTGGTATATAGCATGTGCATTATATATTACATACAAGTTTTTGTGTACCACGTTTTATAAAACAGTCAGAAGGTATGGTAAAAGGTTCTTTACCTTTCATTGCGAAGCTGCTTTTTGTTGTTTGTTTCTTTATTTGTTTTTACACTTACATTTTGGGATGCTTCAGTTCACCTCAACTTCATGCAGTCTAAGTCACAGGAGACAGTGTCTTTGATCTGATTATACAAAAGTCAGCGTGGAGGATAAATGAGGGTACTTCAGAATTCTGATTATTTTAAAAATCACAGCTACCATTTTGGAGTTACATAACACAACCCCCACTCCCTCACCCCTCAGTATTTTGGCATATTTTTACTATGGATTTTCTCCATTTCCCAGAGGCACACCCAGCTCCCCTATCCTCTTTTATCTGTTTCATCCTTTTTGTCTTTTCCAGTCTACCCCCTCTTTCCCTCTTTTCTCACTCAGTCTTATCCCACATCAGTCCATGCACTTTTCTGTCACTTTGCTTTCCTCTCCCACAGCTTTTTCTCCAGTACATCCTATGTTATACTCTTACTCTTTTTCTCTTTACTTTGTTCTGGTGGTAAACTTTCTCACTTGTTTTCCCTTCCTACACTTCATTGTCATATCACCAGACTTCAAACACAGTCCTCCAAGGATTCTAATAAAAAACTGTAAGCAATGTCTCAAAACCTCTGTGTTTCTATAATCAGTTAAGAATTTAAAATTATGAAAGCAAGACCAAAGATATAGAAATTCAATTACTTCTGAAAGAAATGGGAAGTGTAAAAAGGAATTGACTTCTAAATTGCACCCCATTGTTTGAGTTTTGCATCGACATGTAGCCTTTAAAAGTATAGATGTAGGCTCACACGCACACACGCACACACACACGCACGCACGCACAGACACACACACACAGAATCCAGGGTAATCCAATCAATTGTTAGTCCAGCTCAGTGGCATTAACAAAAGACTGCCGTCTCTCTTTCATTTCATGTCCATCTCTTATCTCTGTTCCTTTTGCACATTTCCACCAAAATACAATGTACACAATTTATCAGCTGCTACCTGAGGGTCAGATTTTCTGATATAGAAACAAACAGGAAATCTTGCCCACTAACAGAGTGATGCGCGATCATATAATTGAACATTATATCAGTGACAAAACGTGTGTTCATGACTGAATGCTGCTATTTAAACAATATGAAGTCAGAAGAGCAATGGAGGGAGGCACTAGCATTACAATATCTTTACATATATTCCCATAACCCATCATGGGTGTGTTTGATCGTTATATTGTACAAACCTAAAAATGACCAGAGCCAGTTTTAAAAACCTGAGTAGATTAAAGATTAATTGTGAATCCTGAAAATGATTTAATTCAGTCCAATTTTCTTTATACAGCGCCAAATCATAACAACAGTTGCCTATTGTAATGTAGACCCTACAATAATACAAAACACACACACACAAAAAAAAAAAAGATGCTTTTTTTTTGTGCCATGCCAGACAGATGAAATACCGCAGTATGGAAGTGATAGTGAACAGAAAGCAACAAATCACTCTCAAATGAGCTTCAAAAGGGTGAATGAGATAACAGAGCATCGCCTATTGAAATTGCATCACAGCATTGCACTGGAATAGGGGTGAACATTGTGTCGACCCTAATTGTATGTTTCCATTATTGCTTATTGGGGGCGTATCC
The DNA here is from genome assembly GCA_015052645.1 of Benitochromis conjunctus. Taxonomy (NCBI): domain Eukaryota; kingdom Metazoa; phylum Chordata; class Actinopteri; order Cichliformes; family Cichlidae; genus Benitochromis; species Benitochromis conjunctus. The sequence continues at coordinate 38,080 of VOQK01037445.1, forward strand.
CATGAATACCTTTGACCGCAGAAGAATCAATTGACCTGGGAAAGAATGCTGACTGTTCTCTTCCCCACAAGACAAAAACCAGATGTCAGCAGGTGTTAGTGGGGTTATGTCCAATATGGAAGGGGATTATGGCAACACCATCAATACAGCATGTGTCATGGGCTTGGTTTCCTGACTTGTTTTTCAATTACTAATTATTAATTTGAATTTTGGGTAACTACATTGACACAGACCTTAAATAAGAGCACAGTTAAATGGAACTGTAGAGATTGCTATTAGCATTTTCATTAATTATGAATAATATCTATATTAATAGCAGGTTCATTCCAACCCTCTAACCAGAAGTTAATATTCTAACGATTGGTAATGAGAAACATTTCTGGCTTTTCTCCAGCTAGTGTCAGTCACATGCAGGATTGGATCACAAAGGTTCACAAGAATATTCACATATGTACTGCTTCCGTTCTACTACCACCAACTACACAGAAGCAAGTATCAACCCCTTGGTTACACACGTACACGTAATGCTTAATTTGAATGTTTCAGGAATGAGCCCCTATAGAGCAGAAATAAACTTGCTGGCATTCATAGATGCATATAAATGAGGTAATATGAAAAGATGTGCCCTAGAGAATTACCATATATTACTCCTGCTTTCCTGTTACATTAAAAAACAAATTGTATACATGTACACTATATATATAGTGTAGACTCTTAAAAATGCCTGTTGAATCAAAATGTCTTTAATATAACCTAAACAGC
>VOQK01037446.1:20237-38889 GCA_015052645.1 Benitochromis conjunctus
AAGAACATCTTTTAATTAGTTTGTTATTTGTATAGTAAATAAAAAAATATATGTTTTTAAATTTTAAATGAGCTTTTTACAGCTTTCTAAAACATTTTCATTTTTTGTATTTTAATGACAGGTAGTCTAAAACATGTGTTAGTCACTGTATGTAAACGCAGTACATTAACATTTTACTGACAAAAGAGAATTAAGGTATCTTTGCTTTACTATTTCAAAATGAATCAGACATCTGTTCAGAGTTACCCCAAGCATCTTTTATTGTATGTGTAATATGTTTTGTTCTGTTTTCATGCCATTGCACACAGGAAACATTAACTATATATAAAGCTTCTGGTTCTGAAAAGTGAAGCCAATGCAAAATTGCCTTAACCAGTGTTCTTTCTAATATCCAGGAGGAAGTGACTCCTCTGTCTGGAGAAAGTATCTATATATAGGATGTCATATACTGTATATCTAATATGTAAATTCATATATGAGCCAACATTTGATTAAATCTATAACTTCACTGATAAATTTTTGTCTCAATTGGTATTTTGAAGTCTTACTGAAGATAGCATGGTCTTTATTATCTAAAGCATGGTTTCACTTGTGGTAAAAGAAAGATGAGGTTTGGTATACTTTAGAGCAGGTCTATGTTTTGATTGACAAGTATGAGCACAGAGTGCCCTCAGTTTGTCAGTAAGATCTATCCATGACATCTGTTTTCAAAAATCTAAGATATCTTATCGTATGTCTTAAATGTTTAACTCAAAGCTTCAAAAGTGACTTTCCAAACTAATGGGAGACCTCACAGAGGCTGTAGCCATCACTTATCTATAGTCTATGACCTGACACCATATACACCAATAAATCAGTCTGTCTCTAGCTTCCTAAGGTTATAATGGTTGACTGAATCTTTTAACATGTGAATGTTTATACAATGACTCTTTTGAAGCCTTTAGTCATTGTGACAAATGTGCTAATACAACACAAGCCAAAAGTCAAAAAGAAAAACAGTGTGTGAATACACCAAAGCAACTGAAAGGAATTTGTCAAACACAGCTATTTTAGAGTACCATTACAATGTCACATTTATCTCTTCCCTGAGCCACTCCAGACTTGTATTAACACGTGTGCTCTTTGCAGAGAAGAGTAAAAAAAGATCTAACACCACATGTCTTATACACAGATATATAAACAAGATCATAATTGTTACAGAACTCATTACTAAACAAGTTTATAATCATAAATGCATGACATACATATGCGAGACTGAGTGTTTAGAGGTTACTTAAGGCTTTTAGTTTGATTCCATCCAGATCAGCTATTAGTCAGTAATCCATCCATGTGGCAATGCTTCAGAGAAATTCAGCCAAAGCTCAGATAATGTGACTTAGAGTCGTACGTGCTCATGATTATTATTTAAAATGTGGCCACTGCATCTGTGAGATTCCAAAATTAAGTGAAGCCTCAACAAGACTTTGTGCCAAAACAAAAATTATTTCCCTATACACCATGCTACAGACGAATCCTGGTCCTCCAGAGGAAAATCAGCAGTAGGAGTTGGAGTAGGAGTACAGAAGAAGTCAGAAATATATCCCACAGTGTATTATGCAGTGGTGTGTTGGTGTAATCCAATGATATACAGTAACCTATTTGCATATTTTACATGCATTTCTCCGTAAACTGGACTGTACATCTAGAATTTGAAAACATCTGTGTAATGTCTGAACACCTGCATGTATTGAAAGCAATTATAAACAATTATTATCAAAAGAAAAGCTTATTTTTTTCATAAGAACTGTTATGTGTTTTATTCATAAAAGAAAAAGATATTAGATAAAGAAATGTTTTCCTTTTGATAAGAAATATTTATATTCTTCATTCAATTACAAATGATTTCAGAAAAAAAATTATATATCTATATTCATGACCACAGACAATACACTTTTCACAAAGTTACATCAACTTCTCTAAAATGAAGCCTTCACACTGAGCAAAACACAAAGCTTTATCACGATAAAGCAACATCGGCAAGTCCCAGATGATATCTTGTCTCATATCATGATATTGACTCTTATTTAGTCACTGCGTGGCTAAACACCAGTCAAGTTCAGTTTGAACTTCTTTTACCGCTCTGTTGCATGATGCAAGGGCAAGAAACAGAAATGTAAATTATGGTGGCTTCAAGCCAGTTGGGCACATAGACATCACAGAAACTGAAGGAATTGGCAGGCAGAAAGACAGACAGACAGACTGTTAGGCAAAAACTGACCTTTGATCTTCACTTTTGTCACGCAAGTCACGTTTCCCTCAGAGTTGGAGGCGTGGCAAGTGTACTGTCCTGCTGATTGCATACTCACTGCTGGCAGAGATAAAACTCCATCCTGATAAATATGACATAGTAGACAAACTGAGAGGTGGCTGAATGCAACAGGCAGACAAACACACAGTTCAGGGCAACAGGTAGCAGCAATTGTCGCCTGTGCAAAAGCAGTGGCATCCTGCAGTGTAATGTCAGCATTTAGTACTATATGACATTTGCATCCAGCTGATAGAAGAATAGTAATATAGTAGAATCTTCATTTCCTACGTGCATACTTTACATGTATCCACACAATGTTTCCTGTGCCACTCAATCACAATATTTCAACAGGTAGGAGGGTGTTTTTTTCCCCCTCTTCTTAATGACATATTTGGTGGTTGTGTCCAAAGAGCCTTTGTTTTCCTTCCAAGGACTCGATGGATGGATGGATGGATGGATGGATGGATGGATGGATGGATGGATGGATGGATGGATGGATGGATGGATGGATGGATGGATGGATGGATGGGCATTTGAACTAAGGTTGATTTTAAAGCGCCTTGGATGCATTTGCTCAGTGTTACCCAAACTTTGTATGTATTGCTTTGCATGAGTAATAAGTACTATACAGTTCAACACACTTTTATTTATCACAACATCAATCACCTCTAGGCACTTTATATAGTAAGGTAAAGACCCTACAATAATAAAGAGAAAATCCCAATAATCAGATGGCTCCCTATGAGCAAGCACTTGGTGACAGTGGGAAGGAAAAACTCCCTTTTAAAAGGAAGAAACCTCCAGTAGAACCAGGCTGAGAAAGGCACAGTTGGGGGTGAGGGTAAAAAAGAAGAGAGAACTACTATATATTATTTATTTCACCCCATAGAGCTATAGTAAAAACTATAGCTCTATGCATGTATTGCAGGTTTAAAAAATACATACCTCATAAATATTTTTTTCAACAACAATGCCATCTTTAAGCCAAGTGATGGTTGGAGTAGGGTTGCCATTAGCCATGCAGGAAAGAGAAATGCGATTTCCAACCAAAGCCTCAAGGACAGGAGGTGGGGTTTCAGTGAAGGTGGGTGGGGCTATGGATAGGAAAACATTATGATAAACAGCTTTAAAAAAGATGCTTGTAAACCATCAAAATTTTAAAAACTTGAAACATATTCCTCCGTTTATGGAAAACCAAGTGTCGATTGAGTACTTATCCACACCATCCATAGAGAAATATACATTTTCATACATTCTGATGGCATAGATTGTGTCCCCTGAGTGGGAAGTGTAACAAATTAATAGAAAGTTTTTCAGAGCAACTTTTTCATATGATAAAATATTTCTTTACTGATGGAAATGGTCTCCATAGGGATTAAGGTGCCACTGATTGGTTTGATAAGTTTTGAAACGATGTGAATCACATGTTATGCTCCAACAAACTGAACACCTGTGGGAGATTTTGGACCGATGTGTTAGACAGCAATCTCCAATATCACTATCAAAACACCAAATGTGGGAATATCATTTGCAAGAATGGCGTTTCATCCACCCAGTACATTTCAACAGACTTGGTGAGTCAATGGTAAGGAGCATTAAAGCTGTTCGAGCTGTTTACCCTTCTGTAAAAATCAAGAAAAGCTCTGTCTTCAAAGCAGAAGTATTAAGGGAAAAAATACAAAAGAGGAAAAACTGGATTAGCAGACAATACATTTATATACAACATGACAGCAGCACGGCCTGCTTTGTTAAAAGGCAGCAGCCTGAAAGACACATTATTATTTCACATACCTAACTGAAAATGTCAGTAGCAAATGCTGCCTTTTAAATGTGCCTTTAAACCATCTTGCTGACACTTTAAATCTCAGATCTCATCAAAGGACAATCAGGCCGTCCTTTTTGTCTACAAACACTTCAGAGTTAAAAAGCCACCATAACTTATATCCTTACTGTAGCTGTGTATAAAGAATATTTAAGATGCTTTTTTACTTACTCTCTGAAAATAAGCTTTAGTATATTATTGACTAATCAAACAGAAAAAGAAGCATGTGTACCTCTGAGATCTTTTTTCTCTGCAATTCAAACCTGCAACAGTCACACAGATTATTATTGAAGGGGAGTGCAAACAATAGGTAAAGCCCATACTTGCAGGGCTTGCCAGCAAAGTAACATCCAAGCCCTCAAGTACACAGTCATCATCTATTACTATTCTCACCTCTATCCTGACGCTCACACAGACCAGCTCGGTGAAACTGTCTCGGCTGCTTTGATCTGAGGCGCACTCCTACTTTGTTCTGTATGTTTGTGTGTGGAATCATAGCAAAGGTTTTCAAAAATATAGATAAACTTCAAAGGGCAAAAATAATGATGCATATTTCATATTACGATTTATTATTTACACCTATCAAGAAGTATGACGCTAACTCTAGTCAGTGACTATTCTTTCCAAAAACCCAGGTAAAAGAAGTCAGACGTTATCCAAATTACCTGATCTGTTTAAAAAGTTTAGACACTTTTTAAAACTTCTTTTAACATCATGTTCATTTTCTTTCAGTTTTAAGAGGTGACTTTTATATAGTATATACAAGCACATACCAAGATATGAGGTTTAAGCAGTGCTTTGTAAAATAAAAGATGTAGTTACTCGATGTGTGGAAGTTCGTACAGGAGACTGTTAACTAAAAGATCACATTTGAATAATATAAACTTCTTTATATTATTATATATTTATGTAGCCTAAATGTAGCCTAAAACAACTAAACCTAACAACTATATAACTCATAGTCATTACTTTAAAATTCAAAACATATCAGCAAGTTTTGGAAATGGAAAACGTGTCGATAATTAACATTTACATGATCTGCACAACTTTAGCACTTTTTCATAAATGGTCAGATGGTGTATCACCATGAAGTCTGGGACACAATGACCGCTTTCCTCTTTTCCTTGAGGATGGTCACGTGGACCCTAGGCTAAAGGTGGCAATAAAGGAAGCACTGAAGCACCTTTCCTTAGTATGTGGAGAATTCAAAAAAGCTCTTATCATGGCTGCCACACAGATACTTACAGCTTACTTCGCTTAGTTGGGAACCTTCCCAAGCAAATTTGACTATTCAACCACACCCCAGGTCTTGCTTTCCATTCTGACTGCACCGCCTTTCCTCCCGCCCTCTCCCATCACTGACTGTAATACTCCCTAAATCCCAAGCTACAGGAATGCAGAGTGAGCAGTCTGCATTAGTGCATTATAGTTTCATTTGCTGCTAGCATGAGGGGTTAGCTGTTGCCTGGTAATTGGTTTAAAATTGAATGTAGATAAAAATAAAAAAAAAGCTGCATGACACACATCTATTTGCTTGCTCATTTTTGGCTCCATTTCTAGTCATTTCCATTTTTATGTTTGAGGCACTGAGAATTTTCAGTTTAAAACACACATTTAGTCATGTGAAAAGAAAGTTTTTCTTCACTTGTGTGTAGACATAATGCCACAATCTTCCCAGGAGTGGACATTCTAGCTAATTAACCCAAAGGTCAGATCGTGCTTTGCTCAGAGAAATTACAAAAAAACCCAAGAGGTTAAATTCAGACTCTACAGGCCTCAATTAGATTTGTATTCTTATTTTTGCATTGTTGGTACATAATGTTGCTTCAGTTAGCATTTTCTTCTATATTCAAGCATTTCTTTTTACTTCATTTGCCTAAAATGAGTTTTTCTTACCAATTTATCTTTTTTAATTTACTCTAATAACTGTGGTGTGGTCAGTGTTGCTAGCAGGACTTCAGGAGTGACTACGTTGTTTTACGTTTTAACACCGTGGCCATTTGCTAACATCACAACTGAGCCTATAGTAGAGGCATATAGCTAATGTTATATTCTGTTTCTTCATTTGTATAATATGTAAATGCACGTGAATGATATAAAAACAAGGGGTCTTAAAGGCAAAACCATAAAGAAGAAGTGCCTCAAAACTGCATTCCTTCAAATCTCAGAAAGAGGCAACTCCACTGGCTGCAAACATAAGGCAGGTTGAAACAAATTTAAAGAGAAGTTCTGGCATTTATTTAATAGAACATGGTCATTTTGTAAGTTATGGTCCTATTTAAAGTAAAATAAATGAAACAAATGACAGGATTTACAATTGGATTAATAAGTCAAATATATGCATCAGCAGTGTCCTTTTGTCTTTTTAGTCAAATCAACCCCTCAATAAACAAGAAGGAAAAACAAAACAAAACAAAACACCAAGACTACTGTTGAAGAAACAGACAGACATAAAACAACAAATCAATGGCTGAGTGGCTGACATTATGTCCATCTTTCATATACAGTCTATGTGGTAAAAACACCATTGAGCTGCTAAAGAATCTAAAGTTGTTGGTATAACATGACCAAAATATAACTTCTGAGCTGGATGTGTGCTTCTGTTGTAATGATAGCAATAAATCAACCTGATCAAATAAATTGCAAACAAGACATAAGAGCTAAAGAAAACATTTCAGCTAGTATCAAAAGAGTACCAAGGCCTCAGGCAGGCGTTCCTTTGCTGTAGTAAAAGTTAGCTTTTCTCATTTTCAGTGGTTTGAGTGACAAACTGGTCCAGGGGGCTCAAATGGAAATTATTGTTTAAACCAAATTCAATCCTGTCCTTTGTTTACACTTTGATCTCTGGCTTACTGTAAAAAGCCAAGTAAATTCCTCTTTGAAAGCAGCCATAATGACAAACGAGCTGCTCCATTAACCTCACCAGTAACAGAAAGTACAGTCCAGGTGCCATTTTGCAGCTCATCTGTTGGCTTATCCAGTGAGAGGATTCGACACTCATACAAGCCCTGGTCAGCGAGCAGCAGGCCCTCCAGCCTCAGGGTGGTGATTCGTACCAGAGATACTCGCCCTGCGGAAACAGAGTGCAGGAAAAAAGTGAGAGGGTAGGTACATGGAACGTGACAGAGGAATAGCGCAGGCAATTGTGACTTCACTTGTCAGGTCTCAGGTGTGTGCATCTGTTGGCCTGTGATGCTTTGTCAAACAGGAAACGAATAGTGTCCTCAAATGATGCCTTAAAACGACCACACAGCAACATATGCACAAGCAAACACGCAAACCGCAGCACACATGCGCGCACAAACTTAGAAATCTGATCTCCCTGTTGCCAGGTGACGGCTCCCTGGAGCCAGTGTAGCTTGCAACATCAAGCCTTTATCTTTTCCAGTCTGCAGCCCACATCTTTCCATGTCCATCTAGTTTTTCACACTTTAACAGACACGCAATTGTCCGGTGACCCAATAGCATGGGAAAGCATGGCTGAAGAGAAACTGTCAATGAAAGCACTGTGTTAGAACACATAGCCTCTCACTGCACAATCTCAAAAATAAAGACATGTAAACAGAAAGCACACTGCGCTGTGGAAGCCTGAGACCCACTGGGATCCCTGTGCTGTGATGGTAATTATTAACAGGGGCTCTGATTTCTGTTTACTATGACAGGGAGGGACAGCCCTGACAGTCAAAAAGAACCAGGAAGTTGGAGTTAGGTATGCTGACACTGATAACACAGTGTATTTACTTTTCCAAGCCGCTAAAGGGGACAAAATCCACAGGGGAAAAGTGAGGTGGGGGTTAAGGTAGAGTAAAATACACATGAGCATACACTCAGGGGATTAACACTTTTCAAAATCTCACCCTTTGACCTCTGGCACCTTTTTTACTGCTCGCCTATTTACGAGATCAGTGTGATATGGGTTGCTATTGCACCTTGGAGGAAGGGTTGTGCTGAGGCAGGGATGTTGAGGAAACATGACTGGGAGTGATGAGATAAAAGGGAAAAGAAGGGTGGAGGGGAAGCAAGAGCATGGCCTACTGCCATCACTGCTGCTGTTTGAAAAATGCATGATAGCAAGGGATTTGAATGCAAGGTAAATTAAGTGTGAGGCCACAGAAACAATACAACACAGAGGAAGAGACGGAGGAAATTTAGACTTTAAACAGTGTGCACGGCTCACACCATCAGACATAGATTATGTGTGCTGAGAGGCACTGTCTGAAAATGTGTGCATGCATGAGAATGCATGAGAATCAAGCTTTAACGAAATATGAAGTGTGCCAACAAATCAGGAGTGTAGTAAAATGAAGGGAGTCTGGCTTTGCATTGTTGATGTAAATATAACAACAGCATTTCCATTTTTGTCTTTCAGCCAAACTCACTCCTGCCCATCAAAAATAACACCAACTATTAAATATAGGGCGTTAATCAGTTGGAATAAATTATGATGCTATATTGTTAAATAAAAAGTGTCTATCTAATGGAATAATTTATACCCATAAACTGTTAAATACGAGGTGGGATCAAAAGGGTCTGCTAATCGGCCTATATAAAGCAGAAACCGTACCTGATTTAAATTTGGCCGCTATCTCATTGAAGGTTGTTTACTTGTAAAGTGCTGCAGTGCTCTCATCCCTGCTGTGATGCTGATGTTTGGGTAGAGAGCAAATATCAACTTCGGTGTCAAACTGGCATGTTGAGGATCATCCCTGGTGATGAGAGCTGGGTCGCCTATGACCCATAGCCTAAACAGCAGTATTTAGTGATAGGATTGTGTACTATGAAAACCGTCCAAAGAGTGTAGATATAGTTAAACTGCAACATCCTTCAGTGTATGAGAATCGGCTTCAGCCACTGAAAAATGAAGGAATCTTGCGATCATTACTTACCACCTGTGCTACTATCTCTCTGCAATCCTGCCCCGCTTACATCTCCGCAAAATCAAACAAGAAAAATCCAAACTGATAGTCGGCTGATTTCACACAGGAGAAGAGATCCACATATTGCAAATGTACACGTAAAAAGCGCTCGGAACAGGACCAGACAGGAGCCAAATGTAGCAGCAGTGCTGGAAGTTATGCAGAGTTTCATAAGGAGGTAACTTCAAAGAGGTTATCATCCAAACTTAAAACAGATATTGCAGATCTGCTTTTTATGCAAAATTGTAGTCATATAGAATAATTGACATTTTAACTGAGTTTTCATTTGTTTTGCAGATTCTGGTGCTCAGACTATGCTGACGACTACATTGCAGGCAGTGAATTTTAATTTCTCCTCTTTTGCTTGCTATCATATTCTACATTCAAATGCAGCAACCTCTAATAATGTGTGGCTGCATAGCAGCAGATCTTTACAGGTACCTTATAAAAACAGTTGAAAGCTTGCCCTGAAAAACTCGCTTCAAAACAATGTTGACTGGGAAAAAAATGTGATGATGAACCTAAATCGAAAAACAGAAACCCAGCCTGCACCAACAAGACTCACTACTTTTCCTTGTCATGTTCACTGCTCCACACACTGAAAACATTATAAATTAGCCAAAGAGCAGCTTCGCAGTTCAATTCAACATACTCCACACACACAAACATGGCTGAATATGGTGTCGCCAAGAGATGCCGCCTAAAGGCATTATTCCCGAATACATTCTCAGGTGACAGGGAAACACGAAACCATTTAGTGCTGTGAAGAAATACGACTCTCTACAAATGAAGGAATTAAGTCTGAAATGAAAAGTCGACTAGAATAGATTATTAAAAGTGATGGTCATTATCTTTCTTTAGACAGTAGCTCTATGAGGGAAAAGGAGCTTTTTTTCTTCAGCAGAGATAATTAAAAGGAATCGTTTTATTTCAGATGGACTAGGACAAAGTAAGATCTTTTACAAAAATCACATGAGCTCAAGATTATTATTTTTTTCATTCAACCTTAAAGAGTTTATGACTCATCATTACTGTGTTTTAGCCACTGTACCATCTAAATTTGTATGTCATCTGAGATGTGTGAGCTGTTTTTAAACTTTATTCCAGCTTTTTTTTTATACATTTTATGATTTTTTTTAAAAAAAAAGGAAAATCAGGGCAGGGATCACAGTACCAAAATGTTTTAAAATTCCAAACAAAAACACCTACTCTTATGAAAAGCGCACAGGTTTGAGGTCCTTAATAGAGCTCAATAAAAAGCAGGCACTTTACTGACAAAAGGGACATTTGGAGGACTGCGGAGTGTGCTTTTTATTTTTACCAGTTTTATTCAGAGTGAAGGATGCACCAGAGATATTGATTTTCTTTCTTCCAAAATGGATATGTAACATTTTGGAGATGACGTTTTCAAATTCTAAAGAAAGGCTTCGGTTGGGTGGGACGTATCTCAGGGGGAAAGTGTCTTGTTTTCTGTGACAGGGGCTTGTATGAAAAATTATTTAAATTCAATACCATTTTGCGCAGCCCAGACATTTATGACCCTGAGAATGTGATACTCACGGGCAGCAAGCCCACATCATCTCTATAAGATGTCGTCAGCCCTTGGCAAGCTTCGCAGACGCACTCGGGTTTCGGTTAGAGAAAAGAAAACGATAAGGTTTCACTCCTCGTTTTTGTTTTGTTTTTTGGGGGGGTTTTTGTGTTAAGTTCTACTGTGTCATGGTTTTAAATTTGGTATTGAAGGTCTCAGTCCCTGTCAGAGGCTGAGGTCTACTCACTGCTGTAACGAACATGAGTAATCCCAGTGCAGGCTCTCATGTTTTTCCACGTGAAAAAGGAAGTGTATTGGCCATTTCAGCTGTGTGTAATGTGTTACTCCTGCACACAGGCTGATTATGATGGGATTTGCATAGGAAGAGCTTGCGAACAGTGCATTTATACAGCTGTATTTACTTTTTTATAGTCAGCAGCTGCATGGGTGTTGAGGGACTTTCTGTCCTTTCCACAGAGAAGATGCTAATCCTTTGATCTTTATAGCTCTATTACACAAATTTATTTAAGCCCTTTTTAGCCCTTAACCCTCTCAGGGGAGCAATCAGATGAAAATCTAAAGTAACCCACACTTTGCAAAGCTACCAACACAGCCAAAAGACAAGGAATGTTGATGGGAGAGGTGGACTGCATGTAGAGAAGTTTAATCAGTTTAAGGTGATGAAAAGGGAGGAATGACAGAATGAAAAAAATGAGCCTCGGCAGAGTGAATCACTTGGATAACTTCCATTAGAATCACAACAGCTAAACAACAGTTGGAGACTGAGTCCTGAAGCCAAACTATTGAGACACCCGAGAACATTCATGGCCCGAGGGGGTGAAATACACACCAGTCGTTCCATCTCTAAAGCGTTGGTTTCCCATGCTGCACCTGTTACTCCCACACCGGCTGGTACCTGTGAGAAAGCTTTGCCTCAGATGGGACAAAGCATCTTTTTCAAACCAGTGTAGAACTGCAGCTTTTTGTTTGTCACCTGAGAGGCATGTGATTAGCAAACCCGTCTATTAAAGCTGGTGCTGTTCCTTGAAGAAAGCTTTATAGTTGAGTCAAGAGTACAAATAGTGTAATTTATGGGTTGAAGGGCGGGCATATTTTTATTGGGGTTTTTACTAGAAGCCTTCTTCTGAAAACTAACATGCAGTGTAATGAGCTGCACGTTGACGGATTGTCTTGAGAGTAAGTGACAAAAGGCTACTGCTTTTTATGAGCCGGGGCTGGAATTAAAGTCTGCCCCACTCCCACTTACGATAATTCATCAGCTAACGTTTGCCCCGACTTTATTACTATGTAAATGTCGGTGTCATATTTCCTGCCTGGGTTGGGCAAGGGAGTGGCATCCAACTCAGATGACAAAGGCCTTAACTCAGCTGAAAGTAGGTTCTGATCCTTTGACAAACAAACACGTAATGCCGTAGTTCGCAGCTCATTAATGTATGTTAGAGCAATCAATGGACATGATACCAAAGAGATTGTTACACTATACACCGAAAGTGACTTCAAGAATGAAGCTGGAATGATAATATATTTTAAAATGTATAGTTCGACACCAACAATGAATTGATGTAACTGCCCGTTACTGTGTATTCAGCCAAAAGCTGGTTTATCTCATTCCTCTGGGTGATAGAGTTTCATTGTTCGACCGTGTATTTGCGTTGCAGTGGGTGGCCTTTTGTTCTGATCACGAGCCCTGGATTTTATTTTGAGTTCTTAATGCATTACAGCATCCCTGGTGCTGTAAGTGCAAACACAGCACACAATGTGTAATCCACAGCTGAAAATAGTCCTCAACAAATCACCATTTACTCCTGGCAGGATGCTACAGTGTCCAGCAACTTTCTAAACGTATTTATTTAGTGAGTTCGGGAACAAATTACTGTTTTTAAACTTTTATGGGATTTGTAGGCAATAATCATTTAGGAATCAGCGATTACCTGTATCCAATAGCATTACTGAGTCTGCGACTAACAGACAGCCCCGTTTTAATCCATCGATTTCTTTAACTGCCCTGAGCTCAAGCGAGAAATCTAAACCGACAGGCTGACATGAATGAAAAGTCCTTAAGGAGCTGGAATTGTAGATGCATTTTAACATCTATAATTTCATGACAACTAGGCAAGCTTTTACCTATGTATGATATCACATATCACATATTGAAAATGACACAAAAAGAAATGTAAAATGATCAGTAATTAAGTTTCAGTGATAGTGATATTTATCTATATCATTTAGTTATGATTCCACTTCTTCTTTTAGTTCCTCGCCTACACCTTTAAAGTCAGTGCAATATTTGAAACTCCACTGGATCAAAACAGTCTACATTTTTTGTTCCTCATCTTTAATACACATTTCCTCACAAAAAAAACAAAAAAATTTTTTTTTGATATATCTGGTGTCTTTGGAAGCTCTGCCAGAATTTTAAAATGATTTGTGTGGGTATGAACAGTTTTTAGTCACATCGAATGAGTTTATGGAGACTGATGCAACAGTGGGTAAGAAGGGTTTTGAAGAATATTGAAGAAGAGGATTGCTATAGCAGTAATTATACAAATGAAATGTTGATTGCTGCTATCTACCCCCTATCGGTATTCTCATCACTGAAAATAAATGACAAGGTAACAACTCGGTGCTAGTTAGCTGTGTGCTTTGTGCTACCAGCTGAACTTTTAAAATTAATTTCACGCTTTGAAGTGGGATCATCATGCCTCCTTTGGCATTCTTCTTTCTGTGACTGCACTTTAGTCAAAAAGTCTACATTGTTCTCAAGCAGAAATTCAAAAACACCAAAGAGGTCCATAGGTTGAACTTCTCTTCAGGCAGCACAGTAGAAAAGAAAAAAAGGCCTCTGACAAAAGAAAGATCTGAGTAACCCAGACCTTCTTTTTCTCCACATTTGTTCCATTGTTTGCGACTTTAAAGGATAACAGGAGCCACACAAAGGTATCCTTGGACTATAGAGGTCCTTTCCCCCTGTAGACTCTTTGTTCTCTGTGCTGTGGGCAGAGAGCGCACAATAGATGATGATGCAATGTTTCACCTCCTTTAACAGTAGCTCCAAATATAAGGTTGGTCTGAAAAGGACATCAAGGTGTGGTACTGGGAACCAGATATTGGTTACATTCAGTCAAAAGAAACTTGGACTAAACCATGTCGCATTCAGCCATCATTCTAATATTTTTAACTTAAATTCAATGAGTTTCTTTTGTAATGACAATGGCAACAAATGAGGATCCTTCACTGTTTGCAGTTCCTTACTAAAGCCTATCCACATACCGAAACAAAAATAACACCTGTAAAAAATATAAGCAGTACTAGCATGCAGGGGTTATAATTTAGTAGTGTCATTAACAGGAGAAACAAACTTCCTCTATGTGATTTACTCGCAGTCAGTCCAATGGCTTCTTAACATAATTCAGACCAAAGAGGTCCTGCTTAACCAACATTGCCATTTCTTACAATACTCTTACAATACAATATCTTCAGTAAATCCTAACATAAAATACAATAATCATACTTTACATTACTAGCATGTATGTATATTATGAAGATAAGACAATGGCATCAATTATAGCAAACAGTGTATGCATGTTGGTTACTTATTGAAGGAACAGATGCTTACCCTCATACTGTGGATGTACCCGAGGTGCATAAGATCCAAATTTAATCAGAACAGGAATGTCAAATCCCTGTCGAATCCATTCAACCACATGCTGGGATGCAGAGGACACAGTTGCTGGGTCTGATGACGGAAGTCTGCACTCCAGCTCCACGAAGCTTCCAGCCTTTGCCTGCACCTCAGAGGTCAAACCTTCAGTGGTTACTGTTGGGTTTATTGTAAGCAAAAATCACAGAATATGCTCCAGTTAGTTCACAAAGCAAAGGATAACAGTGAGCAAATGGAGAAAGTACACTGGAATGCAAAATGACATTTGAAAAAACTATGGAGATACTTACGAAATTGGCAAATAACCGCCGCCACAGTGAAAGTCTGCAAATAAGATCTTGCCGACCCCATATCTGTCACTCATACAACCTGCAGCATGTTCAATCTGTAGGCAAAAGAGACACAATTGTCACAATCACATTACTTCCTTGGCTGCACACAAGAAGACAGCCATCTGTGACAGATTTCCAAACTAAAAAGTCTATAGCAGAGCTGCCACTTCTGTCATAATTTTACAGACACGAGGAAAGAAGCATTCAGATTTTTATACAGCTTTCCAATAACTGGAATTCATCCCATATCATTACACAAATGGGCAGAGCGGCCTCTGCAGCCAGAAAGCTCCCCGGCCTTATATCGTTTTCTGAAAGTAAATGTCATAAATGTCAAATAAATCTTTTGCGAGTCACGTGCAAAGTGACATCTAAGTGTTTTATTTAGAGCACATCAATGAAGACATTTGGCTGAAGCAGCCAGGAGACTCAGCACTCAAGGACAGAGATGAGCTGAGCTGATGGAGCGCAGGCTACAGTTAAGCATTACGGAGTGCAACTTAATGCCAAAAGGCAGCAGCTGATTCAATCCAGTCAAAGTAATCCCTGCTCAGATGTGATCAAATATGTACACAAGAGTGAGGAAATCAAGATGATGGGTCATTTTCAGGTCAGTTCACTTTTAACCCCCCATCATGGAAGCTGTTTAATGAAAACTCTGCCTAAATTATTCAACAGTGCACTACTGACAAGGGAATTGGAACTGACCCAATTCAGATCTAAGATTCGGGTTAAAATTTCCAATCATTTGGAATTGCTTGCTGCCAAGCTTTTCAATTCCTTTGATTTCCTTTGTTGCAGATTGCAAAACAATGACATCCACTCATGTAAGACGAAGCTCAGAACTCCAGTGTCATGTCCAAGCCTTTTCTCCACTCTGCTTCTTCGCACAGAGTCGCCAACTGACCTCGTGTCCTTCCCATGTCCTCTCTTGGGTTGCTTTAGCAGTATGCTTCAGGTGATTATCCATCAACTTGTGAAGCTCCATCTAATCATTTTTGCAGTTCTGCAGCATTTGGCTGAATCTGAGCAGAGAGTACAGCCCTATACACTTCAGAATTCATCCTTATGCTTCGTCCATAAACACCAGTGACCCGAGTCCATTGGCAGTCATGCACGCCCATGCCACAGCATTGTTTCCAGCATGTTGGAGAAATGATGTGGCATGCTTCAAATCACGAGCTGTTCCTTTCCTTCTTCATACTTTCTTCTCTTCCTATAATCGTCTGTTAGTGATGGAATGTGTTAGGAAAAATGTCCTTCCCGTTTTTGAGTATAACCAGTAGTTTGGACCTTCTTGCAAACCATCATAAAGGTGTGTTTTCATTGTAGACTTTGACAATAATACACCTACATTCTTCAGAGTGTTCTTGACTTGGCTGGATGTTGGGAAGGGTTTTCCCTAACCAAAGAAAGAAGTCTGCTATCATCAACTTGAGTTATCGTCTCTGGTCTGGTCTGGCCCTTTAGTGTTGCTGAGCCAGCCAGTGAATTTTTCTTTTTTAAGAACATACACAGTACCAGAATGCTGAGTTGGCCACCCTTAAAGTTGTTGCTATTTCTTTGATAAGTCTATTTTGGTTTTTCAGCCTAATGATGACCTCCTTTGCTTGCATCTTATTCTCTTTGGATCGTTTCAGTGAAAACCCACTAAACAAAAAGTTCAACACTTTGGAATGAACTTCAAATATTTAACTGCTTTATTTGTTTTCCAATACTTTTGTTAAACCCCTTGAATTAAAACCAAAACTTTGCACTTCAAGCGCATCTTGATTGTTTGATTGTGGTTCGATTGGTGTGGTGTACAGAGAGTAAACGACAACAATGGATCAAAGTATCTAATTATAACACCAGTGAATGTCTAAATTTAAACTCGTGTCCTTTGCTCAGATGTTAAATAAAATCTGACCTGTTTATTTTATAAAGTGAGACATGTTAAAAAAAAAACAATAATGTCCCTTCACTCATAAGGTTACTCAGTTAATATATGAAATAGCATGAAATGGAAATCCAAATATACCTTAAACCTGTTCTTTCTTGAAATTATTGACTAAACGAGAGTCAAAAATGCAGGCAACTTACAGGATTTCAAATGTATTGCTATTTCTTTGACAGTTTTCAGACTGTATTCTTCTTGCCGATATACATACACTAATGACCCAAATTCTGCTTAGCACATCTCTGTACTTCCTGAAAACTAGCCTTGACCCAGGAGCAGGAGCAGCAAAGGCCTTATCAGCACTATAACCATAAGGCTTTTATTGGCTTGCTCATTTCTCGACCAGGACAAAGTCTGAACTCAAGAAAAACAATTACGCAGGCTGTCAACAGCTGCTGCGCTTGTTCCAACATATTCACATACTTCAGCAAACAGAACAACACGCACAGATTTTCCACAAAATCAAAGTGAAAGCCAGGCGAAAAAAAAAAAAAATTGCAACACGTCCACTGATCGCAATGTATTTGACAGACAACACTCCCCTGCTCCTGCCCTTCATCCACGTGGCTTCATGCAAAGCAGCACAACAGAGAGTTTATCCTGAACTTATTATGCTGGATTTAGGCCTTGCATGTTTGCTGAGACTGAGTATGACGGGCCAAGGTAAAGCTTCAACATTATGACTCTGTTGCTTCTCTCCCTCACACAGTGTGAGAACATGCACACACATACAAATGAAGACTCCCTGTTGCCATGACTAAGCTTCCCCATTTGGCTCTTAATGAACAGATGCTCAGCATCATCTACTTATTATTTATCACCCTTATTTGCCTCTTGTTAACTAATAAGAATGGAGATGATAAGAATTCAACACAAAGTACAGATAGTCATCAAGTCGCTGATTAAAGAATTATAACCAGACCTCTGCCCCGCATCTGGCAAATACGTGCAAGCTTCAGCCGAATAAAAATGTTTATAGTTTTACTGCTTGACAAGGTAAGACTTATTTATGTGAATGGTGAAATAGCAAGGCAATAAAGTGGATCCACATGAGTTAAAAGAAAGATTATTTTTGAAAGAGAGGGGAAAGAAAATCAACTGCAGGACATATTCCGTCATTAAATTTCAACCAAAAATTCAGAGAGATGCCAAACAAAGCGGCCCGCACAGGTGAAGCTCTGAGCCATGGTAACACAGATGGTCTCTAGGCATTTCCCACAGATGTATTATCCCTTCCTCTGACACTGAGAGGACGCGCATAAACACGAGCACAGTGACAGCACAGCACTCTGGAAAATGTCTAAAGCTATACTAAATGAGCCAGTAGCTCACAAAAGAAAGCGCCCTGTCTCGCATAGATTTATCAGCTGGCAGAAATAGAAAAGTCAGTGACAGGCATGCTGCTGAAATTCTGCGTTGTTGCCATTTTAATCTACATAAGGAAAGAAATAGGGAGCAGCTGATTAATCATCACAGAGGGCACAGTCACAGATTTATCAGCAGCCAGCTCTCCTTTTACCTACCACAATTAAAACTTAAAGATAAAGGAGCTCCTCTTGCCTAAATGTGTTCTGATGAAATTCTGTTTCTCATCCATGCGTTTTGATGTGGTGCCTGCTTGCTTGGCCCTATTTTCAAAATATGTCTGTTACAATAGCACCGGTATCGATTTGGAAAACAACAGGTGCTGCATCCTTTAGAGAATATGAAACCAAGGGTATTTGTTTTGTGGGTTAGAACTGTTCAAGGCTGTTTGTATCTGCCAGCAAGCTACAGTAAATTGGACATTAGCCTCTGACCAGAGTGCAAGTAGAAGGGGGAAAGAAGTCAAATTGCTCATTTGCTGTGACCTAAAGAGGTAAACAACTGCGTTTAACAGAAAATGGTGCTTCAGCTTTGAACAAACAAAATCATTAATCCAAAGGCATGACTATAAATATTAAATTCCTGCAGCGCTGCAGAAGTCAAACTTCAGGCATGGACCCGAATTGGACTAAAAGGCCTCCATATGGTTGGATTTGGATTTAAACAGATTATAGTGCAACTGTGAGGGAAACACGGTGAAGACAGTAATCCAAAGCAATGCTCGCTTTGTGGATCACATTGTGATACACGTCCATCAACACTTTAAAGCTCAGGGCAC
>VOQK01037446.1:38909-49472 GCA_015052645.1 Benitochromis conjunctus
CCTCCATATGGTTGGATTTGGATTTAAACAGATTATAGTGCAACTGTGAGGGAAACACGGTGAAGACAGTAATCCAAAGCAATGCTCGCTTTGTGGATCACATTGTGATACACGTCCAATGTGATACAAATTTTCCAAATATCTAGAGTATTTCATTTTTAGAGCTTTGCGTTGTTTGGTCTCAAAGTAGGTGAAAAAAAATACCAGTATTCACACAACTTTTAAAAGGACTCTATAACTTTAATTATTCCTGAAAGAGTTCCGATTTACATTAAAAGTACTTTTTAACACTTGAGATCTAAAATGAACTTGCTTTTGGAAGTCCTACAATTCTAGCTTCCTACTGAGTTTGCATATACACAAATCACCCACAGCATTAAAACGACATCTTGTTACAGGGCAATATTCTGCATTGGTATTCCCGTGCAGTAGCTTTCATGTGGATACTTCTTTGATACGTAGCATGCACCAGAACATTAATGCAAGCCAACCACACACCCCTGTCCCCGCAGCTTCCCAGGTAGCAGTGCCCTCCACTAGCCCCAAAGGTCCCATGGCTTAAGCACAGATGTGCCCAGACAACAAAAGCCCTAGGGAACTCCTGCCAATCCACTGGTGCCAGACACCACGGGAAGCTTCCATGACTCATGGACCCATCCCAAGACCATGTGCTGATAGGTCAGAGCTGTTTTGGCAGCATAACAGGGGACTTCACAGTGTTAAGGAGGCGGTTTTGATGTGACGCTGAGTAAAATTATTTCAATTTAAGACAATTCTTCTTTGCCCATCTCATTACTGACATTTTTGCAAATTTGAGCCGTCATGTCATGAGTGCTGACTGTCAGCTCCCTCTCACAGCTCATAAATGCATTGGCAATCAACCTGCTCTAACCCACCCTGTAAGTCTATATTGTATTTTTTTCATGGCTTGCACATGGGTTAGAAAAAGCCCATTTTCAAAGTCAAACACACACTTTCCATCACAATAGGAACCCCTCTGTGTAGCTTGGTTTGATGTGCACTTAAGAGAAAATAGGGCATTCGAAATGAGAGAGAAAACTGGAAAAATAAAGAGGGGCTTTTTTTGCAGTGTGGGTATTGCATCTCTATGCTCAGTAGCCTTTCTGTGAATCCAGGTGAATGCCACAATCTTTACTTGATTTAATCCATCATCCAAAGGTTACAGAGCTGAGTCCCGAATCAAGAGCTGCAAGTACCAGGTTAAGCAGAAGTCATAAACGTTGTCTTTCAAGCCATAAATAAACTGTTATAATTCCAAATTCACTGTCAACTACCATCTATATTAACAAATGCTACCAAAAGTTTCAGATAATGCAGTTGTCTGTAAACTAATGGTCCAATTTTGAACAAGTATTTGTCATTTCTCTGCTGTTATGCAGGCTACTGTCTGTGTTTTGCTGATAACAACAGTCTCGACATCTGAATCAAACAACACAAGGTATCGTCTGCTGTCTGTCTGCTGCTCTGCGCTGCCAAATGCACCTTTCTCCAAAGCTCATGCAACGTGACTGGCCACTGCTGAAATCATTCAAAGCACTGTAGTTGTTAGGGAAAAGATTTTATGACAAAGTGTTTAATCTTTGGGCTTGGAGAGGCTGTTGTCATTCCAAATGAAAGGGATAAACTCTGCATGAAAGTCTGAATCATTGGTGTCAAGTTAAGGTCTTCATATCTAAAAAAAGAGACATGAAAGCATTGCTTTCAGTCAACTCAAGGCTCAAAATCTGATGAAATTCAAACATTAGGACAGTGTTTGGTATGGTGTAAGCTCATAATACACAAGGCCAAATGTTTCAAATAATGAGGGAAGCTTATGTATGTGTTTGTGAGGCCAAATCTCAGGATTCAGACTGCTCTAAATGCTGATGTTCAAAACCTACTGTTTGCAAACAGAAGCTAATCAGATGAATTTTGGCTTAAAGGGAGGGTGGCCTTAAAGGGAGAGGAACTAAAACAGCTTGTTTCCCCACAGTGAATTAGTACTTTGAAGCAAGAATTGTGTAAAGAAACTCAGCAGAGTCAAAAATAAAAATATCAAGCTGGAAATGATCACAACAGCGCTGCTTTAAAGACCCCGAAACACTTTTTCTTTGAAAATTCAGCTTTATCCTAAACATTGTACACAATTTTCATCCAAAGTTACACACGTTTTGGGTATTTTACCATAGTAGGGCCTTGTACATGTCCTTTCTTTCTGTCTGCTTTGCTCTTCTCTGTGGTTTACAATGGGAGAGGCTGAGTTTGGTAGCAAGTGACGCATCAAGGCTCCAGTCATGACATGGCAGCGTTTGAATCATAACACTATTGTATTAACTAATTTTAAGAATAATAAATTCTAACTTAACCCCTAAATGCATAAACACATAGTAGATTAGATTTTTGTTCATGTAGTGCCAGGTGTCTGTGTTGTAAAGCAATACATTAATACATTACGTTTTCATTTTAA
Source organism: Benitochromis conjunctus (assembly GCA_015052645.1). Lineage (NCBI taxonomy): Eukaryota > Metazoa > Chordata > Actinopteri > Cichliformes > Cichlidae > Benitochromis > Benitochromis conjunctus. The sequence continues at coordinate 41,377 of VOQK01037446.1, forward strand.
AAGGCTATTATGGTGCATTGCCTTTAACTATAATTTCAAACACTGAGCAGTTGATGGTTTCCATAGGTGTATTACACTGAAGAAACCACCTTGATTAGATGTTTTATATGTTATTCAACCTAAAGAATGTCTTCTTTTAATTCACGTCGTTGTCAGTTTTTCTCCAGTAACAGTACTGGGCTCACTGGAACAGAAGCTTAAAAAAAAAACTCACTAGGAATGAAATCGTTTTGTGTATAATGATCTACTTCAACCCATTTCAGGTGTCAGATCTGAAGTGTTTATTGCAAATGTACTATTAAGGTGCCACTAAGTCCTGCTGAATTAATTGTCACTCTGCTCCCTCTGATGATGTAAACTTTATGGAAAATATTATATAACGGGAAACTGCACCCATCTGGCACATCAGCAACCTCAATTCAAACCAAAAATAGAATTTCAAACCATTAAATGATGCTTGTCTCGGAAAGTTATGAGACTATTTCTCCCATAAGTGGTGAAATCAAGATAGACGGTGGGTTCAATACGAAGCCAATAGCAGAAAAATATGAGATCTTATATGCTGGTTCTACATATTGCACTGCTGTTTGTGAAAGTTGTGTCCATATGCGACATAAAATCCCCTCCCTGTGAATGTACCGTGCGCGTCTACTCACGCTCTGACGGCCAATATCTTAACCCTGTTTTTCTCTCATTACGTTACTCCCAATTCTTTAATAATCTAAAGGTTGCCATTCTCAATTAAAGCAACAGCCATGAAGGAAAAAACAACATACAAATAAATAATATAAACAATAGAAAGCAGACTTAAGTTTGCATTGGGAGGTTTAAATTACTCATGGCAAATGGCTGTTCCTGAGTTTCTGTCAGTTTCATATTGCGCATTAGAATGAAAATCCCCCCATAGAAACTTCATTACTGACGTTTAAATGCATGCCACAGTTCAGAGGATTGAGAGGAAACTTGGCACTCCACAGTTTGAGCTCCGAGCATTAATTTCTCATCCTTTTAAAGCTGCTGGAAGTCAGACACACTTTCAAAATCATTAACATCTTCTATTTTTTTTTCTTACTTGTCTTACCTGTAGCTCCGTTTCTTTCTCTCTTTTTTTTTTGAGAGCCGCTGGCAGACTTTGCTTTTAAAAACACATCCTTCTCGTGTGTTAGTCCAACTTGTGCCCGAGTTTGTGGACACCGGGTCAGTGGCTGAAAAACTTAAAGCGGGCCTTCTTCCTTTGTGGCGTTGCAAACTACCTGAAATTTGAGCGTTTTCCTTTTAAAAGCCCACCGGCAACAGGTGTTCGTTTCACTTACAGGTGACAGCGAGGGATCGACGTACTGGGCTCTTCCCTGACCGAGTCCAACCTCCCCCCTCCCTTCTTTCCTTCCTCCCTCCGCTGCTTGCTCCTGTTTCCTTGTTATGTTCAGATGACTCAAAGCACAACAAAGTAAACTGACAGACCACAGTCCTATAAGCCCCTGGATGTTTGAGCCAATGCTGATTTAATAACTGTTTGTTTGTGCAGGCAGAGGATGAAAAGAGATTTTTTTAGCCCTTAATCCCTTGATGGCATCCAGCTTAGCGGTAACCACAAGAGGGTGTCCTTTACCTGATGTTGGTGGCCAAACGGGGAGAACAGATGTACTTGTTAGACAAAGACAGATCTTTTTCTTTTCTTTTTTTTTAACGTAGTGAAAGTTGTTCCGAAAACTGCTCTTTAGATTCCTGTCTTTCACTTTTGGATATAGACATATGTTGTTAACACAGATTATTTATTAAAGTGAGTCATGTTTCTTGCTAAACACTCAAGTTTTGATTCATGCATAGTCTGACATCCAAAGCATATCTCAAAAAGACTTTGCAGAGGATGTAATCCAGCTGTAGCCAACAATCACAAAGGATAAAAGAAATCAAACTTTACTTTAGATTTGTAGTCTCCTTTTTTATTGTTATTAATATATTTTTTTTACTCCAGCAAATGTATGCAAAATAACATTTTGGTAAATATTCAAAACCAAGCAAATGTAAACAAAAGGCAATACTTTATAAGGGAAGTGATACATTTTTGTTAAAAAATATACTTTACGTCGTTAAAGTAGTAAATCTGGATAGTAATGCAAATACAATCTTTAGGAGACACGTACGTTCGCATCGTCTTTTACGATGTAACACATCATGAAGTCACAAAATTAAAGTACAAGATGTCTATTTGTACATCATTAAAGTACTATGCAAAAAAAATCACACTGATTCTCAGCTGTGCACTCTAGAAGTAGTAAATTAAAGGCATCTGTCAAAACTCTCCACTCATTGATCATTTCTTAATATATGTAGTTAGGTGCGTAACAGTGAAAATATTGATGTGCTGTTTCAGGTAAGCAGATGGACTGATAGCCACCACTCGTTGAGTGTTTTAATGTTAATAAAGCTGCATATATATGTAAAGTCTCTGACTTCTGCAGAGCTTTGGCAGATATGTGAACACACAAGCCACATTTTAGGAAAGAAGTTAGGAGAAAAAAAAACAAAACACACACATGCGCACGCACACACGCGCACGCACACACGCACACACACCATAAAGCTTTAAGTAAGCCCACCCAGACAAATACAGGTATCCATCCTAGAATTATATGGTTTTATGTTTTGCTACATACATTCAGTCAGAAAACAGCAGGCTCCAAGATACACAGTGAGGAAAAATAGGGGATGATTGGATGGTGTCACTATCAGCAGCTGGTATTTGGTTCAGTCGCCAAAGTCTGGGATGTCATCATAGGAGTAACCCCGGTAACCCTTTGCAGCATAGTAGGCGATTCTCAAATGGTAAAATCCCGGAAGAAAAACGAGTATCCCTATGATGATGACGGGAATAGTGCGGTCGGGATGCTAAAAACATGAAGAAAATACAGAAAATCCGGGAATCAGAAGGAATTTACATGCTATGAGTTCAGTTAGTTATCTAATAAAACTACTCGTTATTGCTCACATTATTTCATTCTGTGACCAAGTTTAGATAGAGTTCATACATACTGAATACCAAATATTGCATTTGGTAATGGAATGCCAGAGGAAGACATTAAAGACTAATGTACTCCATCACACTTTAACATACTTACCGCAACACTGCCTGTCAGCACTACATAAACACACTCTAAACTGATGAGGCATGCAGCCATGATGACTTCATAGTCTGAGATCTGATTTCATGTAAATGATCCGTCATTTCATATGCATGGCATCTAGCAACCAGGAGGCAAAGGCGGACTCCGTCAACACCAAAGAGATGTGTTTAATTTGTTTAATTTTACCACCAGATGGCAGTCTTGTGCTCAGAGTCGCTGTAACCCTCAACCAGTTTTTTTCGCTTTTTTAAAGACGGGGAGCTGCACTGGGCTGCGGTAATGTCGATCATTTGTCTGTATTAAGCTTCTGAAATGTTCCATTTATCTGTGTCTTGTAAAGTGTCCACTTACAGCACCTTTTCTGATGGATGTCAGCAGGTGACTTCTCCTCAGCTGTCAAATGAGATGGCTCAGTTGGCATGACAGTGGCCCTATATTTAGGCCACATGATAACCGAGCCACCGCCATGAGAAGTGAGCAAGCTCCATCCATTAAGGAAGAACAGGCAAAGAATACAAAAGTCCCAGAAGCTTAGGAAGTGAAAAAAAAGATCTTTCATTTCAGTCTCTTTGCATTAATTTGGGTGAACTGACCCTTGACTCTTCAAAAACAACAACAAAAAAACCAAAAACAATTTGGACTTAAATAGCTGCGTTTATTCATTTCTTTCCCCTTGGTTAATTTCTTTGTATTTGCCACTGGAATGGTTGACTAGGCTGAGTCAAAGGTTCCCAACACAATGTTCACTGAAGCCGTTGACATGGTTCCAGTTGTAAAACAACTGTTATCTAACACACACACACACACAGAAAAAGATTAAACATTATTTTAGCCCCAAACCCCTACAGCCTCTTGCAAACAAACCTGTCTGATTCCTATTGCTGTAGTATCTATCGCTTGAACCTTGGATAATCTCCTAGTATTAGATATGCTATTTTAACTTGTGTGGGATAACTGGCAAGTACAACAGACTCATATACTCTGATGCTGCCTTCACGTCAGATCAAATTTTCTGCAAATACCATCTGCAGAGTAGTTTAAAAAGATATTCACATTACCCTCCTACTGATATTGCGAATATGTGCAGGCTCAGTTATCTCCAGTGCGGTGTCATGAATTTAGGAAGCAAAAACCCCAAAGCAGGGGTTCCACTGAAGTTTAAACTCCAAGCTATAAAATATCAAAATCATTAGTTATATTCAGAAACACATAAAAGCACTGAGACCAGTAAAAGCAGGAGCATAGCACAAATCTGACAGCAGGACTATAAAATCTCAGGACAGCTGTTCAATTACAGCTATTTAAGAACAAGAGTAACAGCAGCGGGGGTGTTTTAATTGCTGCTCAGGATGAAACCTTGGATTTTTTGTTGGCTCTCCAACTGTGTGTCAAAAGTAGGGCTGGGTAAAACCAACAGCGCTTTATTAGTGCAGTGTCTCTATAGTACCAAAAACAGTCATGTAGAACAAGAATATCTGGACAGATTGATTGTCTTGTTTACTTATTCTTGTCAGCAAATCAGGCTGGAACCCTTTTTGCCTTCAGAACTGTCTTATCTCTTTGTGGCATGGATTCATCAAGGTAAAGAAAACACTTTAAGATTTTGGTCCATACTGACAATGACAGCATCACACAGTGGCTGCAAATTTATCAGCTGATGCTCACTGGATATTTTCTCTTTTCTGGACCATTCTCTAAGTTGAAGGTTACGTGCACAGAGTTGTATTAGACATACTGAGTTGATTAGATATTTGAGATATTTCTGTTAACAAGTAGTCGGACAGACAACATCTAACTCAAGGAATGAAGCCGTTTTCTGTCTAACACATAACAGACAACTTCGCAAAGAACCAATCAATCTGTATCTTCAGGCCCTTTGTTACTAGCACCTGTAGCAAAAACTTGCTTTATATGAATCTACAAAAAATATCAAAGATAACACATTTTTACAGGCATAAAATAGTATTTTAGATTATTCCCAAAGACCTAGCCAATAACTTGGGGCATCTCCACATGCTATGCAGTGTATCCTTAAAAGCTTTTGAAGAAACTAGACAAGAAGGAGGACAAAAGAAGCACAGGTGTGGAAAAAAAACATCTACAACAGATGATCAGCCTCTGAACGTTATGTCCTTAAGAAGTACCGAGGGGGCAGTAAAGACCTGGCACATGGCCTGAAAGATGCATCTGGCCTTTCAGTTGATCCATCACCACAGCTTCATCAGAAATGGTCTCAGTACAAGGGTGGCTGTCAAGAAGCCATTCTTAGGGAAGGGAAACAGGAAGAAAAGGCTGAGGCAGAAAAACACACAATGTAACACTAAAAGTCATCGACTGGCCTCCCTAAAGCCCACACCTCAACATTATTGAAGCAGTGTGGGATCATCTTGACAGAGAATGGAACAAAAGGCAGCCAACATCCAAAGAAGAGCTCTGAATGTCCTTAAAGAAGTGTTCCTGAAGACTACTTAAAGAAATTGCAAGAAAGCTGGCCTCAGAGGGTTCGGGCTGTGTTGAAGAATAAAGGTGGTCACACCAAACAGTGACTTACAAGCTCAATAGAATTGTACCAACTGTTTCTGCCCTATATACTGTAAGTTTCAATAAATCGCTATACCCATTTCCCATTTTGCCCTCAAAACACAAAGAAATGAGGAGTGGTTCAAAACCATTTGTTCTCTTTTGTCAGAGTTACATCTTTAGAATAATATCACGCAAATGGCTGTACACTAAGAATATAAATACAGTCAGCAGCTATAGTTTAACATTTTAGGTGTAAAAACAAAATGAAAACAAGGCAAATAGTGATTCTTGCTCTCATAGAAACAGACAGAAATACTGTGACACGCAAGTCCCAATTAAACCCCAACTTGTCATTTTAGGTTTCAATCCATTTCAGTTTTTGTGTGAATTTAAGATGCTCACTAATGAGTCTGGCAAGCACACTCTGTTATCTTTCAACTAAGCAGGTAAACTAAGCTAACCAGCTGGTGACTCCACCTTCAAATGAGAATGGTGTATCGCTTTGTTTTTCAACTGTCAATAAGAAAGGAAACACATATTTCCAAAACTGCTACAAACTATTCTTCAAAAACCGAATTGCATTATAGATGATGCAGAAAACACTTTCTGGACACAACTTGTGCTTCACTAGGAAGCCGCTGAAGAAACACTGAACATAAAGTAAGATGCAGAGAGAGGTGATGATTTGACCCTTACAGCAAGGGCATGCGGCTGCATTTTTGTAGCATTTCCACGCAAAGGATCAATACAAAGCTGTTCTGAGTAATCATGTTTATTCTTTGAAGAAACATTTCTATCCTGCTCTCATCTTTCAGCATAATAAAGCCCCCATCCACAGGGCACAAGGGGTCGATTCATGGTTTAATGAATTCCTCAGAGAAATTGTGAACTTGTGTTAGACAGAAGTGCCCACCACACTAATCAAAGTCCCAAACAGGACAATATCTGTTTGACTTTCATTACATCTTGGGGTGGGCAACAGTCTTAAAATTATATCACAATGGAAATTATGCATTATGTAATGACATTTTTGACGATATAGAAGAAATACTAAACATTGTATCTGTGATTGCAGTTCACAGGCAGCAGCATTTCTTAGTGAACCCAAAGTAAAGGGAATATTCCACCCTTCTTTTCCAACGAGCTCCGGTCATTGATGACAGACTGCCTAATTTGAAGTGTGAATCTTTTGCCACAAGGTGCCAGCAGTAGCAGCAGCATGATTTTGCAACAATAGTGACAGAGCATGAATCAAATGTACTCACAAACGTAGTTTCGGCAAAGTTTTCCTTAACTTTGTAAGGAATTGTATAATGTTGTCACATATAAAATATCTTTCAGTTTTATTATCTGTGGTGTTGTATTTTGATTGTAGCTTTTTAACCAGCTGCCTTTATTTACCCCCACGTAACTCTATCAGTCATTTCCATCCACCATATGCTCTTGCGGTCATATGGAGTGCAGTTAATGTTGAAATTGTGAAACAAGCTTGTTGTTTTCACCTTTAACAGGAACAGTTTTCTTGTATATTTTGCAAAGTATTGTGCTTTGCTGAAGGTCTGATCTCTTATAGCCAATAGTACTGAAGTAGTACCCTTTTATCACAGGCCGACACACTGCTCGCACTCTCACAAATGTTTGGCTTGTGTCTTTGTTGTACACGCTAAATAAGGCATGGCGTTGTTGCATCAGTGATATTATGACAGCACACTGAAGCTGCTCTGGCAGCATGTGCAGTGAAAAACCTAACTTCCAGCCTGCTTCATAATCATTTTGAGCATAGTCCTAGACTAAAAAGAACATTTAATCACAATCTTCATTAGAAACAGTAGTTAATCCAGGATGAGATAATCCAAGTCTTGGATACTAAACATTTACCTTTGTTTTTCCTTTAATGGGCCCATCCGTAGCTCTAAATAGGTTTCAAACAGAAGAAGACAGGAGCAGCCCAGACAGAAGGAGTTCCTTCACAAATGAATTTCTGGGGACTTATATTCCTGACACAAGCCTTACCGTTGGTTTTCAGAAAAGAGGAACAAAAGAAAATGACTTGGTAAACACTAAGCTTTTTTTGGCAGCAGACAAGGAAATTGTTTTTCAAGCTAAAGGCTGTAGACATGTTTCACTGCAAAGTCAAAATTACTCTTCACTTAAGGAAAAACATATAAAATCAAACATACATGTCAAACGTATGGCCCATGGGCCAGGAAAAGCCCACCAAAGGGTCCAATCTGGCCCACAGGACGGCTTTGGAAAATGTATTAAAACTTGAACTTCGAAACTGTATTTTCATAAGTTTCAGTCTTCTTAATAACAAAGACATAACCTATGGCACTTCACCAGCGCAAGTAACAAATACACTTTTAGTTTTCAATTTTTGTATTTGATATAATAACAGAAAAGTTCCTTCCTATTCACTATTTTTTTTATTCACCTTTCTTCTTTTCT